>JAVJIF010010453.1:0-179130 GCA_038442645.1 Agave tequilana | reverse complement strand
AAAAAACGCGTTATGTAACGCGTTATAACGCGTTACGGTAACTAACGCGAGGTCCCCGTTACGAAACAGGAGAAAAAAACGCAAAATCATCTAACCTGCGTTTTTTACACAGTAACGTACGTTACGTTACGTTAATTACGTAACGCACAGTAACGTACGTTACTGTGCAATCACGAAAATATAAAGGCGCGCGCGACTCGTTCTGAGATTAGGGCACGATTGAACCCAAACCAAAAAAAAAAAGGAGAAGAGGGAAGTCGCCGTCGCCGATCCCTGCCGCCGTCGCCGTCGCCGATCCCTGCCGCCGTCGCCGATCCCTGCCGCCGTCGATTCTCTGTCACCGTCGCCGATTAATTGCTGCCGGAGGTCTTGCGCCTTGAAGAAAGAAGAAGAAAGAAGAAGACGTACCTGCTCGTGGCCGCCGGCGGTGAGTCCTCGATCTCTCTCTAGCCCTCCGATCTCTCTCTCTCTCTCTCACCTGATCTCTCAGTCCCGATCTCTCTCTCTCAGCTCTCCCCCCTCCCGATCATCTCTCTCTCAGCTGTCCCCCTCCCCATCTCTCCCTGTCTCTCTCTCTGCTCTCTGGTTCTCTCTCCCCAGCTCTCTCCCTCCCGATCTCTCTCTCTCTGCACTCTCTCCCTCCCGCTCTCTCTCTCTCTGTGCCCTCTCCCCCTCTGATCTCTCTCTGCGTGAGCAGAGAGAGATAAGAGGGGGAGAGGGCACAGAGAGAGAGAGAGCGGGAGGGAGAGAGTGCAGAGAGAGAGAGAGATCGGGAGGGAGAGAGCTGGGGGAGAGAGAACCAGAGAGCAGAGAGAGAGACAGGGAGAGATGGGGAGGGGGACAGCTCGCAGGGGGGAGAGAGAGCTCGCTGGCAGGGGAGAGATTGAGATCGCCGGCAGGGGAGAGAGAGAGATCTCAGCTCACAGTTTCAATTCATGCTTTAATTGGCATGCTTTAAAATTCATCATCATATCATGCTTTAAAATTCAATGCAGCATGCTTGTTATATTTTTTTTGCTAAATTGACATGCTTAATTAGTTGTTAATTGCTATAATTCAATTTCAATTATCATGTTTGTTAGTTAATTGTTATAATTCATTCTTATTTGTGTAGATTGATTGAATAACATGGCTAAAAATTTGGATCCCGCACATGAATTTGCGGATCATATACAATTATCATTATTTTTTATTTATTAAAATTCTTAAATATGCTATATATATTTATTTTTATTAAATAAATATTAAATCACGTAACCTACGTTATGCGTTACGTTATAAGCTATCTTAACATAACAAAAGAAAAACGTTATCGTTACGTTATCGTTATTTTGAACATTGTTTATACCTTTTCAACTTTCTCATCTGTATTTGCCTCGTTTGATGATTTGTTGAACTACCTTTTAATTGCACAAGGAGGAAACTATTTGCAGTTCTGGAAGGATGTTTGAGTTAAATTTTCATTTGGTGTTCTTTTCCTTTTGCAGAAAATGCTGCTGCCTTGTGGCCTCCCTCCAGAGAGGGAAGAAGATTGAGTACCGAAAATGTTCAGGCTAGCTATATTTCTCCCCTTCGGTGCTCGAGGGAGCCTCCCTTTGCTTGCAGAACCTTCTCTTACCGGTTATCATGGTTAAATTTGCAGTAGGTTGCATGCTGTATTAATACACATTTCAGGCTGTATTAGCATACATTTCTCTTGTTGTATGAAACAATGGTTCAAGTGCAACAGTGAGGTGCACTTTGTGTTGACAGTAGACTGAACTGAAAGTGCAAATACCACTTTGAAGCTTTGTATTCAGCAGAAACTGGGAATCTTCAATATCAATTGTGTGTTCTTGAGCCCTTGTGTCTATTATCTATGCACTGCCGTGTAAATTCAGGTATTGTATACGCTTGCTGGGTGAGCAGAGTACTGATTTTTAAAATTATGCACTCTATGCTCCAGATTTTTCTTTTTAAGTGCAAGTGCTCAACTCTTACACCAATTTCAAGTTGGAGTTTTCTGACTCTCCTCGGCTTTTTTCGCTCAAATCCTTTGAACTCTACGCTTGCAACCTAACCAGGCCCAACAGTCCTCTGACCCATGGGCGGACCCATTAGTGGGCCGGGCTGGGCTGCAGCACAGCCCATTTTTTATATATAGGTTTAAACTTTTGTTCTTTTTCATATATTGTGTTAGACCCGTTTCTATTTTGACTTTTTTTAACAAATTTATTTCTTATTCCACTCGTGGAGAATACTATTTTATTTTTTGATAAATTTATATAATTCATAGTATATGCTATAAAAAATTGCAGCCCACTCTAAAATTTTTTCTTGATTCCACCCTTGTCGACCAGAGTAATATTGTTAATTTGAGACATATTATTACTTGATTAAGAGGTTGTGATTTGATTGATCGGAATTCGGAAGTTCTTTTTTATGTGTGATTGATTAGCGTACCAAAAATCTAGTCAACATAATAATTACATTTGCACTTTGCTTACGGCTTTACTAATTAGTGTAAATGTATTTCTTATGATCAATACTTATAAAACGACTGCTTCCTAATAACTTGGAATACTGTTTACTGCAAGACTGTTTACAAGTACTTACAATCAATCAAACAACCAACGCAACTTCGAGAATTAGCTATGTACAAATTGTTACACAGGTAATCTTTGTTTCGTCAAGACATAATTGTCGAGATTCTCCCCCAACTTACAGCTCCAAAACATTGTAATCTGACTGTAACACTACTTACAACCTTTTGCTCGCAACTTGTGACACCACTTACACAAGAAGAGCTCAAACATCAAAATAGCATGTAAAATGGTGTAAGTGGGTGTTTATGCAAACACCATTCCCTTCTCTAAAAAGTACCATCAATCATGAAAGGAATAATATCCGACAGTTGCCCTAAATAATACTCCCTCCGCCCGGAAATAGTAGGGTCTTCTTTGGAAAAAAAAAAAAATCCCAAATTAGTACTCCATTTTCAATCATAATATTACTTTTATCATTCCCAATATAGAATATGAATTAATACACTTGTCTTTTCTGTTTATAACAAAAATGTCATTCTTTCTTTCTCTTTATAAGGAAAACATCATTCCTAATGCGAGAGTAAAATTGAAAATTTTCTAACTATATCATACATAATCCCTTTTCTTTAATTCTTATGTCCGGTCAAAATCTGCTCACTAAGAACGAACGGAAGGAGTATTCTTTCCTAACTATCTTTCCTCGTAACTAAACAAAAGGGGGCAAAAAAAAGGGGATCCAAGATCAGGCACTTTGGCACAGAAAGCAAGGTAGTATGTGTCTTTTTCAGCCAGTGAGCGGGCTCTCAGGCCCTTGATGTGACCATTCTCGCTCTCTTTCCAATTTAAGACCACTAAGGCCCGTTTGGCTGCTGGAAACCGCAAGTAAATAAGTTACATATAAGTAAGTATTACGGTGTGTGATTGGTAATGTAAAACTATAAGTGAGAAATTATATTGTGTTTTATGATGTTTGGTTGCCGTAATGTGTAAGTCGTAAGTGAGAATGCTGACTACAAAACTATTTGGTGATTTTAAAAAAAATTAAATAATTAAAAATAAAATTAAAGTAAGGATAACAATATAATTAAAAATATTAGATAATAGATGTTAAAAATTAAAATTAAAATTAAATGTTATGTAGAATCATGTGATCATTCAAATTCCATTGGCGCCAAACTGATCATAAAGAAGGATGAGTTTAAATGAGTCGATTTGATTTGATTTCTAAATGAAATCGCCAGCAAGACCGATCTTAGCTCAGTTGGTAGAGCGGAGGACTGTAGTGTTGCAGATTAATCCTTAGGTCGCTGGTTCGAATCCGGCAGGTCGGAGAAAATAATATATTTCCTACCAAGAAATTTATTTCCATTTTTTTTTTTTAAAATTTGTGGCCCCTTTAAGAAGAATCAACAGGATCCAACAGGATCTTCCCAGAAAAATAAAGGTAAATAGAATTTTTTTTTTTTTTTAATCCCCGCTCGTCTAGTCGCTTGGCTGTTGAAAAGGGCAGCAAAAATTTGGAGAAATTTTGGAGAAGAGCTTGAAGGATTCACATTGATCGAAGGAGAGGCAAAGATTCTTATGAATTGTAGCAATAGTCTCTTCTACAAGAGAGCTCAGGTGATTATTCTCCCTTCGTTTGCTCTTTTTGAGTCGTATTATCATCATTTGTTTTGTAGTGTTTCATTCCTATGGATTTTGATGCATTCTGGAGATGCCCATGTCTTGTTCCAGTTTGTTGGTTGATGGGTACTTGTCAAAATTAGATCTTTTTGGTTGCTATTGTTTCTGGTAATCATGAGCTGCACTTGGATTGTGATTTTGTTGAAACTGGAATTGGGTTTTAGGTTTCTGTTTGTACGACATAATTTCTGAAAAAACAGAAAACATTAAGCATGTCATGGATTCTACCAACACTCACCTTCCAGCCTTGAAAAGGAAAATCATAACATTTTGTTGACAGATGCACATTTATATAGACAAGCATGTATGGAAAAATTAAAATGGACTGAAAATATCTCATCATTTCATGATACATATCGTTTTAAACATCAAGATAATTTATACCTTGTAAGCTTTTTTGAGCTCCCATATTTGAGGGAGAAACCCCCTCAACAGAACACAAAAGCCAATCAAGTCTGACCATACAACATAAGATAACCTTTCTGTATATAAATCTAAGATGACTCGAAACATAATATGTCCTGAACTAGTCTGTTGGTGAGCTGCTGAATACGGGCATCACCATCCAACTACTGCTGCTGATGAGACACAGCTGCATCCTTTGTGGCCCTGTGATGTGATCATTAGAAGGTAGGAACTTGCTGAGTTGATTGCTCGGGCAAGGGGGCTACCTGACCTGCCGAGTAAAACACGATCAGAAGTATCAAAGATGATTGCTTTCAGATGTTTCCCCAGCCCCTAAAATATTGCTCATTTTGGTCGACCAGATTGCCGAGACAACCATGCTGTATCTGGCCTCCAATGTTCAACAATCTCTACTGTTACACGTATCCTCTACCGTGATAGGGGATAGTGATACGCTAAAAGACATCCTTAATGATGTTGTAATTTCTTTCTTTTCTTTTCTTTTCTTTCTTTCTTTTACTCCTAATGCTACTATGATTCTGTAGCTTATTAGGATTATGAATCTTGTTCGTAAATTCATGTCGCTTAATTTTGCATTCAGGTTAACTACAGAGATTTATCTATTGTTGTTTTGAGGACTTTCATTTCAAAATGCAAGGAAGAGCATTTGGAAATGTTGAACAAAAAAAGTGAAGTTGGAAAAAAGAGCGCCCGAGGAGACACCTTTTGCACCTGTAGTGCAGAAATCGACCATCACTCAAGGAAAGGTAATTCAGAGTCTAGAAGAGCCTGAAGGCATCTTAAAGAAAACACCTAAGACCAGTTCATGGAAGGGACAGGGAGAACTTGAGCCAGCCAGAATTCTCGAGGTATATGCCTGTTATCCTTTTTTTTCCCCCACTTTGTCCTCAATTTATGAACATAAACATGTTGCGCATAGCGCTTTTTTTTGGCAACAACTAACTTGAGGAACCCAAGCAACTAGGATAGACGCGCCGGAAAAGTACCCACACGATAAGAACAAAGAAACAAGAGAGAAAGCAAGCCAACACAATATTTAACGAGATTCGACAATTTGCCTACGTTCTCGGAACAAGGGAGAGAGAGATTTTATTGATTCAACAATCAATTAGAAGTTGTTGTAAATCACCTAGAGGGGGGGGGGGGGGTGAATAGGTGATAGGTGATATGCTAATCTAGTAACTAAATGCGCTAAATGCGGAACTTAAAATAAATTTGCACAAACACTTAATACAACACACAAGTGTAGCCGAATTCCACGTGAAGAGCTCTGGACTAACTCCTCTTGTTTCCCTAGATATGGGTTGAGGTGCTATATGAAGCTATGCAAGGCACAAATGCAAGCAATAAGATATGAATGAATGAATGATGTTTTGCACAAATAAAAAGAGAGAGAGAGGGTTAGAGAGACAATGGATCAAACCAAACACAATGATATGTTCCGAGGTTCGAGCTCCTAGCTCTACGTCCCCGCCTTCACCGAGAAGGATTTCTAATCCACTATACTCCCACTGAGGGAACCTTCACCGAGGAGGATTTGTTACAACACAAGAAGTACCGAACTCCTCTCTCAAACACCGCCTCACAACCGAGGGGTAGGCCCGTAGCCAAACAACAACCAACACCTCTACCGAAGAGGGTTTACAAACCAAACTCCACCTCTCACTAAAGGGAGCAAACCACAAGTCTCAACCTCTACCAAAGAGGGAGCAAACCAATCACCCGATCAACCTCTACCAAAGAGGGATACAACAAAAGAAAGGGTGTACAACTTGGAGGCTTCCACAACCTCAAACAATCTCTCTTTTTCTCTTTTCCACAAAACAAGATCCTAATAGATTAGGATAGAAGATATAGCTCAAGTGTGGAAAAACAAGTGTTTTGATCAAAGAAAATCTCTTGGGAAAATATCAAATTGATATGGAAATGAAGAACAAGAAACCAATTCCCAAAAACCTATTTTCCTTGAAAATAAATAAAACACTTAAAACAAATAAGATTGATCTTTTGGCACTTAAACACTTTTGAAAACTTGTTTTTAAAACCAGAGAATAAGGAAATTTTTGCTCTTAAAATCTTAACCAAAACCCTAAAGGATTGGGATTTATATAGGCCAAACAGAAAACTAGCCGTTGGCTGATTTGGCAGCCTGACAGGCCTGCGGTCGACCGGCCCGGTCGACCGCCAACGGTCAGAAATATGACCGTTGGGGTATCCGGCCGACCGCACGGCCGACTGCCCAGAAACAGAGAGCAGAGCTCTCTGGTCCGGTCGACCGGTCGGTCGGCCGGCCCACTGCGCTGCCAGACGTGCACAAGGCTGTGCACGTCGGTCGACCGTAGGGTCGACCGGCCCTTGGTACGGTCGACCGTGCGGTCGGCCGTCCTGGCCTGTCAGCCACTGTTCTGGATCAGAAAAACACTTGTTAAAAATATTTTAATAAATCTAATAAAACTTGTAAAAATTCTCAAAAATAGTTTTATCATTTTGCATTGATATATAAACATGTGATAAAAAGTTTAGCTCAAATATCAAGCATATGAAACTATTTTTGTGTTTAAACATTTTTACCAAAAATCAAAACTTGTATTTTATCAAACTTGAATTTTTCAATACATGAATAGGAAAGTCAAAATAAGTTTGTATAGGAAGTTTAAGTATGCATGTATAATTAGAATACATCTACTATACATATAAACCATTTAAACTTGTTTTGATCAACTATTCATGAAAACAAATATCGGTTAAACTAAAACCGAAAAATCATAAAACGTGTGTGTTGTGCACTTGAGCATATCAACTATTCTTATCTTTACAAATGGATCTAAAACACACTAAACTAAAACTAGGATACCTAAGTCTTCTTGATGATCTTCCATCTTCAAGTTGACTCGGTCCAAACACCGTGATCCAACGAGCATGGCTATGTATCATCTTGACGCTCGGGCTCGGGAATCACCAAGTGAAGGCTTCCAAACTCCTCTTTTTTTGAAGCAATCACCAACTAATATCTTGTTACATGATCTGAAACTAAAATCACAAGATTATTAGTAAACATAACTACATGAGTTAATCATCATCAAAACTAGAGAGGAAGGCCTCCGGGCCAACAATCTCCCTCTTTTTGATGATGACAAAACTCATGGAGTTATATATGCATGGATTAAAGTTAAGCTTCAAAGAAGCTCCCCCTTAATTCATGCATAAAATAAATAAACATAAATATGCAATGATATATGTGAAACATGAAACATGCATAGATATGTATAAACAATAAAAAGGCTCTAGATACACAATGAAATGTTCAAAAACAAAACATGCTCTAGATACCAATTAAAATTAAACTAAATTAAACTTAATATATGCAAAACATAAATATGCATATATAAACCAAAATCTTTCTCCCTCTTTTTGTCAATCATCAACAAAGGGGTAAAAATCAAAACAAAACAAAATCTTCTCCCCCTTTTTTAATACAAAGAAACAATTATCAATAAGGGGTAAATAAAGACAATGTTCTCCCCCTTTTTGTCTAAAACAAAAACAAAACCAAATAGGGGTGACAATCAATTAAGGTATCAATTGAAAATATGTCAAAGTATCATCTTGACACCAATTGAAAGTAAACATAGATCAATCAATAAATGGTATATGCTATATACATTCATGAAGAGGAAGATGTGAAGCTTCTCTACATAGATACATTACATGAAGGAGGGATGACAAGCCCTAATTCACATAACGTACACTATGCAATGTATAAGAGGAGATGTGAAGCTCCCCCTACACACGTGTACTACATAAATAAGAGATTGTCAAGCTCTTTAATATAAGATACACTCATCATGAATCTATATGTAGAAGAGATGTTAAGCTCTCCTTGCATATAGGCAATATAAATCAAAACTTTTGTATTTATTTTTAAACAAAATTTTGAGATACCAAATTTTAAAACATTCAAATAAACATCTTGATATCAAAAGAGAGTATTTTTCTTTTTAAGTATATGATATCAATTTAAAATTTTTATTTTCTATCATAAAGCAAGGGAGTGGAAATACAAATACCAATTGTAAATATGAAAATCGAATTTTCTCCCCCTTTATGAAATACCAACAAAAACAATGCGTAGGCTTGAAATAAGATACCAATTGAAAAGCAATTGAAAACTAATCAATTGAAACAACATTGAAACTCAAGCTTAGCATAAACACAAACATATATATGTATGAAAAATAGATACCAATTGAAATTGATATTCTTTGAAATGAAAGCATACATACATACAAACATATATGAGTATACAAGAAAGGTCAAAATTGATACCAATTGAAAGAATTTCAATGATACCAATTGAAACAACAATAATATCAAATGTATACATCATATAACTACCACCCATTCATGTTCAAGTTAAAATGATTTTCACTATAAAACATACATGAGCATAATCTCCCATCCAACCACCCATGGATGGTAGGGGTTTCAAAATTAGATTTGAAAAATAAGCTTTGTTTGAAAAAACTCTACCAAAATGAAGAATATCGCAATTAGTTATATGAAAGATTTGTAAACTAGTACGAAATCCTTCAAGTAAGGAATAAAACAAAATTATTTTTCATAAACATGAAATTCACAAAATAGTCAACACTCATAATCAATTAAACATAAATATGACTCATGAAAACAAACACATGAGTAAACAATAAATGTGAGTGTACAAATACAATGTGAAGATCATAATCATGAAAGATGGACAATAAGCTCAATATTCCTTGAAACAAGAAAATCATCAAAAACTTATTTAATCTTCAAGGTATATGTATGTCCTATACAAACTAAAGTATACATACATATCCAAACACAACGAGTCCACAAAGATATATGCATGAAGGCACGTGGCTCAAAGGATGTATATGTATAACAATAGTTTGGATAAAATAGACATATACATGAAGTTAAACATAAACACAAAAATATGAAACAAATCTAAAAATGGGAATACAAGTTTAAAATGCATGGATTATCAAAACTAGACTGTACTAGCACATCTAATGGGTTCAAATAAACATTCAAGCACAAACATATATAGATTTATTTGTGGCCCACTATGGGCCTGTTTGGTTGTCGTAATTGGTCGTAATTCGTAAGTCGTAATTGGTAAAGTCTTTTACAGTTGTAAATGAATTACATGCATGTAAGTTTTACGGTGTTTGGTTGGTAATATAAAGTTAATAAGTGGGAAAGTATATTGTATTTTACGGTGTTTGGTTGTCGTTAGTGTAAGTCGTAAGTGAAAAAGTTGACCACAAAATTAACTATTTGGTGATTTAAAAAGTTTTAATATTGTAAAGAAATATTAAAAATGTTAAATATTAAAAAAATTTTAATATTAATACAAAAAAATAATACAAAATTGCATGACCACAAAATTAACTGTAACTGGGCTGTAAGTGAGTGGTAATTGGCTTGCAAGTGAGTGACAGTTGAGTTGCGTAAGTCTTTTATGAATTACGGTCCAAACAAACGCCGTAGTTGTAACTGAGTTGTAAGTTATTTACGAATTACGGCCTTTTACGCGAAACAAACAGCCCCTATATGTACAAGTATATATCTCGTCTTAATGAAAACTAACATTTAAACATATATTCAAAGCATGAAGCATAAAACAAGATATGAATCATCATGATAAACATAAACATGATTATTAAGAAAAACTACATGTTATTAAACCTATGATAAACATGATAGCTAAACAAATGGTGAGAACACAAAAATAATAATCCATATTAAACATGGGTGTCTCAAAAAGGGCTATACATGCATGTCAAGGATCTAATAAGCATGGCATTTACATACTAATCAAAACAATGAAACATGCTATAATGAATAGAATGGAAAGCATGTAAACAATAAATGGGAGTTAGGAATCGTTACCAAAACCTAGAAGGCAACTTTCCTTGTCTCCAAAAACATGGTGGTCATCTCCACCAAACTTCCCTTGAAAGTGATGCATCCAAATGATTTCCGTGAAGCTCGGAACGCATCCACTCCAAGGTACCTCTACTCTCACGTCGTGCGAGAGCCCACACCTACATCATAAACAAGAGAGGTGGTCTTTGGTACCCATATCTTATTGGGTCCATGGGGGTTAGTCCCTTCTCTAACCCAAACAAAATTATTTGCTAAATTTGAAACATGTATTCTATCATAGCAAAATTTAGTAAGGTGACCCTTACGTCCACAATGTGTACAAGTGTACACATGAGCATACATAGTGTGATGGTGTCCGTGAGGAGCATGTGTATGCCGTGAAGGGTGTGCATGCATAATAGATGGAACTTGTTTCTTTCGAAACAAAGTTTCCAAACGTGTATGGCCCACTACACATTAGCTCAAAGTGGAGCCCAAACAATCAACACTCTTCTTCAAAATATTTATATCATTTTTAACACTTAAAGATAAAGTGGAGCATGCAATAGGTGAAGTGTGAGATACTACCCTAGCATGGCAAACATGTGCATCAATATCATTTTCAAAGATTTATTTTTATTTAAACAAATTTCTAATTCTTTTGAAATAAAATTAATTTCTCTTTTCAAAGAATCATTTTCTCTTAAAACAAATTCAACTTTTGAAGACAAAACATCACAATCATTTTTATTTTTCAAAATCTTATTTTCTTTAAGTGCAAGTTCTAATTGAGATCTCAATGAATCCCTTTCATTAGAAATCTCCACCTTCTCTTGCAAAACCATATTAAGTCTAGAAAACAAATCTTTATTTTCTTTTTCAATTTCTAGACTTTTCTTTTTCAAAACTTTATATTTTTCAATTAATTTTTCACAAACAATTGAGAGTTCTTCATTCAAAGCATGGGCATCAACAAATTCATCACATGAAGAACTAGCACTATCTAGTTGAGTATCCGAGTGTACCTCAAGGGAGTCATTCCCTTGGATCATATAGCATTGTTGTGGCTCGAATTCATCTCCACTAGATTCTTCCTCTTGTTGGATTGACATTTGAAGCTCGGAGGTGGTGGTTATTGACAACTTGTTCCACACTGCAAAGGGGGAATTAAGATTAGAAACATGCATAAGATATTCTTTTGAAAGCGTGCTTCTAATGGCCTCAAGGGCTTGTGCATTGGCCCCTATATGCTTGCTATCACTAAGGTAGGATTCCTTGAAAATGGCAAGGTAAACCTTATATCCTAGGGTTTGTAAATAAACGGACATCTTAGTCTTCCAAACAATGATGTTGGAAGGGTCAAACATAGGTGGGGTCATGAAATCCATGGGTCCAAACTATATGTGTGCAAACAAACAAATGTGCAAATGCAAATGGTAGATTAGCAAACAAGGATCTCACTCCTAGGATGTTAAGCCTAAGTATCAGGAGCGTAGGCTCTGATACCAATTGTAAATCACCTAGAGGGGGAGGTGAATAGGTGATATGCTAATCTAGTAACTAAATGCGCTAAATGCGAAAGCTTAAAACAAATTTGCACAAACACTTAATACAACACACAAGTGTAGCCGAATTCCCTGTGAAGGGCTCTGGACTAACTCCTCTTGATTCCCCTAGATATGGGTTGAGGTGCTATATGAAGCTCTTATGGTTAAGTACAAGTGAGGCACACACACAAGCAAGCCAAGCATATAAGGATGATAAGCAATATGAAATATGCAAGGCACAAATGCAAGCAATAAGATATGAATGAATGAATGATGCTTTGCACAAATAAAAAGAGAGAGAGGGTTAGAGACAATGGATCAAACGCAAACACAATGATATATTCCGAGGTTCGAGCTCCTAGCTCTACGTCCCCGCCTTCACCGAGAAGGATTTCTAATCCACTATACTCCCACCGAGGGAACCTCTACCGAGGAGGATTTGTTACAACACAAGGAATACCGAACTCCTCTCTCAAACACCGCCTCACAACCGAGGGGTAGGCTCGTAGCCAAACAACAACCAACACCTCTACCGAAGAGGGTTTACAAACCAAACTCCACCTCTCACTAGAGGGAGCAAACCACAAGCCTCAACCTCTACCAAAGAGGGAGCAAACCAATCACCCGATCAACCTCTACCAAAGAGGGATACAACAAAAGTAAGGGTGTACAACTTGGAGGCTTCCACAACCTCAAACAATCTCTCTTTTTCTCTTTTCCACAAAACAAGATCCTAATAGATTAGGATAGAAGATATAGCTCAAGTGTGGAAAAATAAGTGTTTTGATCAAAGAAAATCTCTTGGGAAAATACCAAATTGATATGGAAATGAAGAACAAGAAACCAATTCCCAAAAACCTATTTTCCTTGAAAATAAACAAAACACTTAAAACAAATAAGATTGATCTTTTTGGCACTTAAACACTTTTGGAAACTTGTTTTTAAAACTAGAGAATAGGGAAATTTTTGCTCTTAAAAATCTTAGCCAAAATCCTAAAGGATTGGGATTTATATAGGCCAAACAGAAAACTAGCCGTTAGGCTGATCTGGCAGCCTAACAGGCCTGCGGTCGACCGGCCCGGTCGACCGCCAACGGTCAGAAATATGACCATTGGGGCATCCGGTCGACCGCACGGCCGACCGCCCAGATACAGAGAGCAGAGCTCTCTGGTCCGGTCGACCGGTCGGTCGGCCGGCCCACTGTGCTGCCAGACGTGCACAAGGCTGTGCACGTCGGTCGACCGTAGGGTCGACCGGCCCTTGGTACGGTCGACCGTGCGGTCGGCCGTCCTGGCCTGTCAGTCACTGTTCTGGGTCAGAAAAATACTTGTTAAAAATATTTTAATAAATCTAATAAAACTTGTAAAAATCCCTAAAAATAGTTTTATCGTTTTACATTGATATATAAACATGTGATAAAAAGTTTAGCTCAAATATCAAGCATATGAAACTATTTTTGTGTTTAAACATTTTTACCAAAAATTAAAACTTGTATTTTATCAAACTTGGATTTTTCAATACATGAATAGGAAAGTCAAAATAAGTTTGTATAGGAAGTTTAAGCATGCATGTATAATTAGAATACATCTACTATACATATAAACCATTTAAACTTGTTTTGATCAACTATTCATGAAAACAAATATCGGTTAAACTAAAACCGAAAAACCATAAAACGTATGTGTTGTGCACTTGAGCATATCAACTATTCTTATCTTTACAAATGGATCTAAAACACACTAAACTAAAATTAGGATACCTAAGTCTTCTTGATGATCTTCCATCTTCAAGTTGACTCGGTCCAAACACCGTGATCCAACGAGCATGGCTATGTATCATCTTGACGCTCGGGCTCGGGAATCACCAAGTGAAGGCTTCCAAACTCCTCTTTTTTTGAAGCAATCACCAACTAATATCTTGTTACATGATCTGAAACTAAAATCACGAGATTATTAGTAACTACATGAGTTAATCATCATCAAAACTAGAGAGGAAGGCCTCCGGGCCAACAGTTGTTCCTTGAGAATTTCAATGGGATACAATTTATGAGGACTTTAACCCTTATTTATAGTCAAAGTGTCTCAATGATTTAGAAAATCACAATTAGATTCGTCTTCAAATCAGAAACGAAATTCGAATCCGCTCAGGAGAGGAAATTCGCATGTCGGTTGATCGGCCGTTTGAGCGACCCTGTCCCTCGGTTGACCGGTCGGTCGACCGGGACCAATGGAAGCTCAAGTTATGCCAGTCGGTCGACCGCCCCGGTCGATCGTTCCCTAGCCACGGTCGATCGGACGGTCAACCGGGCTATGCTTGTGCACGTCGTGCACGCCGGTCGACTGGGCTCTGCCTGGCCTGCTTCGAACTGTGTTCTTGCTTTCTCTGAACTCCGATCTCTGCGCTATCTCTTCCAATGAGTTTTAAAAACTCTTCCGATGCATTTTATCTCCTCTTATCTTCTCTCTCCTTACAAAACACCTTCTACAGAAGTAAAAATTCTTGTCCAAAGATCCTTGACAAAGTTCTTATACTTGAGCTAGCTGGAGAAATCTTTGGCCTATCCTAAACATGTTTGTTTAGGATCTCTCCTTCATTCTGAAAGGTCTCTTCATGATAAATTTGCAGGCTTTGGCTTCATTATGAGCTTCTATTCTGCATGCTCTTATGCAGAATCTGTTGAAGCATGCTTGAAGAATAGACAATCGATGACTCTGTGGCATGTTCAAAGGTGGAGGCTCATCTTGCTGATGCTCAAGTTTACATGCTCACCCACCCAAAGCAATTTGAGGCGGTAATATTTTTTATCTTCATTTCTCTACAAGTTTTACTTAAAACAATGAGCATGCTGCTTTAAAGCTTTGCTTACTGCAATCAGTGAACCCTAAACTGATGTTTGCTTTTTCATAAGGGAACTGTCGAATTACCTTTAATCAGTAATTTTTTCATGGAAATTGCCTCATTCACTCTTGGCTGGAGTTTTCTTAGACGAAACTGAAGTTTCCATGAGGAGGTTGTGCTTTCTTTCAGTCCATCCATTCCCCATCTTGCCACATTCCCTTCTCAAAATTGTTGTTGGCCATCACTATATTTTCAAATGCACCTCTTTAGTTTGCATCATTTTAAAGTTTGCGGCACAATCATCTTGTGTTAGCACACTTCCGCGTTTCTCAGTTCGTTTGTCATTGAAGAAAGATTTTCTCTGAATTTATGATTTAAGTGTTGGCATACTGAATATAAATTCCTTAAAACCATGAAATAACACATTGATATTTGTGTGGGATTATTAGTTTTCTAAGTTCTCGTAATTTTATGTTTGGATGACCCTACTATATCTTCTACCACCAATATCTGCATAAACTTGTCAACTTCAAAGTTCTAACCCATCATCTTTTTATTTATTTATTTTTGTGTGTGTGTGTGTGCGCAAATGCACGCCCACTCTACTGGGGTGGGTGGAGTTGGATTTGTGGAGAAAGGGAAAGGAAGTGTTAGGGGTTAGGACACAAATAGAAAACGACACACATAAAAAGATACTTCCTCCAACCACTACTAGCCCTCCACTAGGGGGATTAGCTAATGAAATATCCAAGATTGATGAGCTTCCAGATACAAGATAGTCATTTGCATCTAGGTTTGGTCTTATTAATCAGGCTTTTCTTCAAGGCCTGCCAAAATCTTTATACTTTATATATATGCAGTAATTGGACGAATCCTTCATGGATATCCTTTTCTACAGAGAGTATGCTTCATAGGTGACCCCATTTTGATGTGAGAAGGCTTGGACAATAATAATTATAATGGCGATAAGTTGGGGCTAACAGGGTTTTTGTTAGTGCACACAGGTCTATGTCAAGTGGTCTGTCACATACTGGCCTTCTTAACTAGTGGCTTGCCAAAACCCAGCCCTTTGACGTCCTCGCCTTACCCAACCGTCGTCCCCATGAATGGTGACATAGGGATAGGTGGTAGAGATTAAGTGGATGATGACTACAGGTACCATAGTGGTGATACGTGATCATGGTTACTTGTAGACTGGAAAAGATGTCTCGCTATTTGGTAGGAAGTTAATAGTGAAATTAAGAAATCTCAAATGAAGACCCCCATTGTAATGATTGGATATTAATTAGTTCCCTTTTTTTTTTTTTTTCTTTTCATCTTTCTAAAGAAATGGATGCACAATGTTATCCATATGGTTTGTAGAGTATGTGCTAATAGTATGAAGCATTGCGTTGCTGCAGTTTCAGCATTGTTGTTTGGTAGCTATTATTGTTAATCTATATCTGCTGCTTAGTGAGATGTGATCATCACTTAATGCAGTAGGCGGGGTTCCTATAACTTAGGAAATGGCTTGATAAGCTTTTGTTATTCATGAATGTTGTCTCAGGTTGATCTTGATCCTTGTGGGTCGCCTTCCATTTTCTTGGATTCAGCAGGTCAGTCAGTTACTGATGGTGGCATGTTAATGTGCTCTGCTACTTATTTGGCAGTGTTGTGTGGGAGATGTGGAGATGTCTTCTATTCATAGTGAGGTCATGTCAACACTCAACAGTTGTGTTTAACACAGGAATGTGCTAATGTTGTGTTATTAAGTTTTAATATCATTTGGAAACCAGGTGTGGCTCCTATTTTGAAAGGAAAATATTGTCAATGAGATGGCTTTGGGGATCCTTCTTGCCTGCATTGAGGTATTCCATCCATATAGAGATTGCTTGGGCTCCATAGTAAGATTTCTCCTTTAAGATCTTTCTTTTCTCAGTTTCTCCAGAAATGCAGGGCCATGCAAATCGTTACAAGTGTTTCATAGTTCCTATACTCTCCGGGCACATGGATATTTACGTTCGAGTCTTTGTACGCATTTTCACGTGTGTTACCTTGGAATACTGAAGTTTATTCATTTAAAAATAAATTAGGGGAATTAGGGTTGACTTGTTAGCTCTCTCTGCGTGCTTTTCAGTTTGCTGGATCTTTCTTAGAAATTGTAAATGTTTAATGTGGAGAATTAATCTCATTTGCAGTTCCGCGAGTGAGATGAAAAATGCTCCTCTTAAACTCTCATATGTGTACCAGTATCTGGGTTGTGATTCATATCATCTGCAAAGCCTAGGTAGGACTACTGCTAAGGTATTCATTTTGGTTAAATCGTTTCAGTTTATCTATGTTTGCTGCAGGGAACGGTCATTTTATAGCTTTCTGCACTTTTCTTCTGACATTACAAGAATAATAGAGTGAGATATGCACCGGGCATTGGTCCTGTGGTTCCTAAAGAGTGCTGTGATTGTGGAAATAACTTCTAGATGGGTGGTCCTCTATGGTCTGCTCCTATGCATGACAGAGAATGGGTAACATCTATCGTGGAAAATGTGGAAGGTATGAAGGAAAGGTACCCTGCATATGAGAAAATTTCTGCTGTACTGAGAACAATATCAGAGGTATAACTACAACTTTCCTAGATACATACAGATAAAAATGTTAAAAAGTACAGTTTTACAAATTTTAGATGAATGTTCCTGATTATTGTTTCAAACTAGTAGTTGTTATAGTTCCTTCAAATTTTCTTTTAACTCAACTACATGTTTCGACGTTGGAAGGGAAACTGTAACGTGCTATATCATGTCATGTTTCTTAGTTTTGTCCTTGCAACCAAAAAGAAAGATTTTTTACTTACCAATATCTACAAATGTCTGTCCTTTCTAAAGATCATTAGAGATACCGAAGAGTTGATTGACTTTTACTTGTATTAACAAAACTACGCATATGCTTCCTAAGCGTTAAGTACAAATACATTCGAAAACAAACAAATTCATCATGTTCTGCAAGGATATAGAGAAAATATATATCTCTGTATGTACATTTCTCTCGTCTAGAACAAGTCTCATCTTGTTGTGTTCTTTTGGATGTTTAATACTGATCAGGTGTCATGTTTTTATTTTTCTGATAAACATGCTACTTTGCGGTTGTGACATGATAAATATGAATTTGAAATGTGAGAAATTGCACAATTTTCAGAATAGCTATCTCATAATTGCTCATAGTTAAATAACCTCTATACCGATAGTTTTAGGGATGGTTTGAAAAGCAATGCTCAAGTATCGCTGAAATGCATGATATGCAGGAACTGCCGGATGTCCCTTTATTTGTCAATCTCCATAACTTGTGCTCAACTCTTAAAGTGCTGGTTACCGCATCTCAGGAAGTCATACAACACCGCTTGGTTTCAAAATCGATGCACCGATGAGTGTAATTTGGGACGTCATGCGCTGTTGGGTAGTTCACCTCTTCCTACTTCCTTAGCATCACTTAGTTTCATGCTCCTCTATTTTTTTTCTTAGACTCCTCCATCCCTCTCTTATAAAGATTCTTGTATTTCAGATTTTCAATTAATGGTCAATATGGAGTTGCTAGATGGCATTAGAAGCAAAGTATAGAAGGCTCTCGCCGATTAATAATTGACTAACTTAGCAAAAAAAGATTAATAATTGCCTACTATAGAACTCACTATGTATATTTGGTAAAGGCTTTTCTCTTGTACAGGTCAGCTAAACTAATCTGATTATTAGCAATAAATGATAGTTTTCTTCTTTTTGCAGTTTAAATGATGAAATTGAGAAGGGGATGCTGCAGCTTCACTGCAGAGTCTAGCTCCAAAAAAACATCAATAAAGTTTGGACCAGAAACTGCTGCATATAGTTACAAGAGTGAAGAAAATTTTCAATTTTTTTTTCTGAGATAACTGGTGAGACAAAAGGATGCCTGCAAGGACTGGACTGATGACAAGGAGTGGACTCATCACTTGCAAATGCCTATCAATTTAAACAGCTAGATGAAATCACAGATCACTGGTGAGCCAATGTCAGGGTAAATAGAATACAACCAACATCAAGTGGACCTTAACCTGAAGGTCCCCCCTGCAATAGTCACAAGCTGGTTTCAAATATCACATATCGCGATATCAAGACCAATATCATTATCATCAAGATGGCCAATATTGCTGACATTAAGAGATGATATTGACGATATTGATACTAGAAACCACTAACCAATATTCATACAAAAATTCCCAAAGTTTAAATCTTGGGGGCAGGACTGCCTGAAACTTGTAATTCAGTAGCTCAATCTAGAGTATAAAACATTATGAACGTAAGGTCCCAGCATATTCCCATCAGCACCATAGCTGTCCCCAAGTTCAAATTTCAAAAACTCAAACCAAAGAACAAATCTCACTCTATGACTGACTTGAAAAGGGAAAAGGCAATAGAGGACAGATGGGAATTAAAAGAGAACAAGATACCCATCACAACCCCACTACCAAATTCACAGCAGCACCAACACCATTGCCAACCTATCACACAATCTCTTAAGAACACAACTCATGTATCTTATTGTCATGCGAAAGAGATAAATAACATGATATTAATAACATCCAACCAGGTGCAAAAACAAAAAAAACATTAACCTGAAGCCCTACATGAAGAGACTTCATGAAGAGAACCCAGAGAGTACTTGAAAAAGATAAAGAGTTACATCTAAATATGCTATATGAAGTTCCTCAGCACCAACAAAATGATAAAAGGGATAAATAAGAGACGTGTCTAAAGAGCCTATTTCGCCTTGGCTGGGCCATTCGACACTTTGGGGGCGGGGGCGGGGGCGGGGGCGGCAGCAGAGGGGTTGAGCTCATCCCAGGACTCGATCCATGTGACCATGGCATCTGCTAGCTTGTTGAAGTAGGGGTCCACCTTGCCAAGCTTGGCCTTCACCTGCTTTGAGAGCTCAATGTAGCATTTCTGAACAGTGGTGCACTCCTTGGGGAGGGCCGCTTGCTGGAAGAAGGGGATCAGCTCTTCTTGCCAGAAGATCCCGTTGTACTCCTTCTTGAGGTTCACAAACGGGTTGCTTGCCTTGCTGTGCCAGATGTAGGGCAACCCAGTCTTAACTCCCAAACCCAAGTGATCGCAGATCACCTGCAAATTGATTTCAGAGTTAGTTCCAGATAATCAATGCAAAAGCATTGAGATAGGGAGAAAAATCAAGGTTTGATGATTCAGATGGAAATCAACCAACTGGCACCCAGTGAATCCAAACTACTATCACATACATATTGTGTTCAAAGTGCCACCTCATGGTGTATTGGGTATTGTATATTATTAGAATTCAGAAACATCTCCAGATATTAACCATGCCCATGTTAGCATTAGTTGATAGCGGGTAGCACCATGGGTTATATTTGTTTCAAACATTATAATTCTAGAATGATGAACAAACTCAGATACAATTGACTGTAATTTTCTTGATAACTTTAGTTCACTATTATACTTAGTTCTCTTAAATATCTTTTTTTCTTCTAAATCTCATAATAATATCTGTTAATAAATCATGTCAGCCAAACAGCTGAAACTTCTAAAGTAATTCATTTCGGTTCAAATGCAAATCAGAAACAAACCTGACAATCTGAATACTTAATTTCATGTCCAAATAATGTAACAAGACAAGCATAACTGAAATGATCTATATCCTATATATGTTGGAATTGCATGAAATTAGAGGCTAATTACGCACCTTCACACACCATCCAGCCCACATGTCGTCGTAGCGGCCAATAGGCTGGCCATCGCCCATGAGACCGAAGTACATTGCTGGGCCAATGAGCTCTCGGTCAAAAGCAAGATTCATCCCGCACATAGGAAACAATGTTCCTTTAGGAATAGTCATAACAGCATCCACATACCTATTAGGAACATAAGAACCAGTGTTAGATGTCAACTAGCCTTACAACACCAGCAGATAATGGAATTTCAATGTCGATTAATATGGCATACCTCTTGTTCCTTTCCAGAGGCTTGACAAGCTGAGTCGGGGCATCATAGTCGGGAATGTTCAGCCAAAGACCATGAGAAACAGCAGTTGACACACCTTCCCTGAGGCTGAAAGGATATCCACGAACGAAATCTGCACCATCACGGTAGGGATCATACAAGGTGTTGAAGAAGTATGGGGTAGCAGGGCTGAGGAGATTCTAATGTGCTGCTCAAGAGCATTGATGTCTTTGCCAGATGGATCCTTTGCAACCTATTATCAAAATTGTGAAGCAAACAAACTTAGATACATAAACAGAAGTCCTATTGTTGTTCCAAAACAGAAGTCTAAAATCAATTTAAAACAATCAATAGTTTACATCAATAAGATAGATTTCAGTTGTTTGTATGATCATAAAACAAAGCAATGTGCTTAACCATGAACAAAGGATACAAATTCATGGTTGAAAAACACTTAAAAATCTATCAATTGTTTGTAAGCATGAGACATTAGACACATATACTGGTGATCTGGGTTGTCCTTACATCTGGATCTGCTACAGTAGAACAGGGTCATCTAAAATCATAATTTTAGCTCCACAATTGTCCTTGAAAAGTATTTTAGACTTCAGAAAAACTAAAAGATTAGAGAAATCAATCACACTGCAGATTGAGCTAGTAAACTATTTCAATATATGAAGGGAGGAAAAAAAAATATGTATATAGGCCAAGAGACCATGGGTTTAATTCACCAAAGGAATCAACAATTTGCGAGACAAACAACATTGCAGATGTGATATAACTAGCTACAAAACTGCATTAAAAATACTTTAAATTGCAATTAAAGTTAAACAAAAATAGTTTGCAAAGCATAAAGATAATTGACATTGACACAACCCAAATCCTTGAATAGGAAGAACATGCTACCAACTGACACATGCAAAACAATCAAGTACATATCACATATAAAAGAATCACTGTCACTATATGAATAATTGGAAGCAATCATATTCCCTAAAATATCTATAATGCTGGTTGCTGACTACAACTAATCAAATCCACCTAAAAGCAAACACATTGATTAAGTAAAATATAAAGGTAATGAAACATAGAAACTTGAGTTATAAGGCGAAACACTCATGCGACAGCTATCAGTCAAACAAACAATTCAGAAGATCTATAAATTACAAAATTAAACTATAAAAATTACAGATCAACCAATTCTAAATTCTAATAAATCAAATAAACCCGGAACACTAGATCTGCTGGAATTGACAAAAATTCTAAACTAGATCAAAATCAAACTTTCTACAAAAACAATTCAAAGCAATTTCACAGAGAAATCAAAGGCCACCATCAAAATCTAATTTTTCCGACAAAATCACACCTTTAAGAAAACCCAGCAACAAGATCAAATCTTTAACAAAACCCAGATCAAAACCCAAAATCAAACAAACGGGGTCTGTTCGAAATACTCACAAAGCAGTCGTCATCGATGGTGTAGATGTACTTCTTCTTGGAGACCATGTAGCCAAAGCAGCGGCAGGCGGAGTCCTTGAAGGAGATGCAGGACGCCTTGGGCCCGAGGATGCGGTTGATGTCGTTACGGTTGTAGAGCTCGTAGTCGAAGCCCTCGGGGACCTTGATGATCTTCGAGGGGTCGCCGTCCTGGACGATGATGAGGTGGTAGGGCTGGAAGAACGGCCTCCACATCTCGAGGAAGTCGAGGTTGCGGATCGTCGGGATGACGATGTCGAGCTCATCCTTGAGCAGCGGAGTGTTCGGGACCGAACCCCCCGCCATTGAAACAAATCTAGAGAGAGAAGATCTAGAGAGAGAGAGAGAGAGATGGTCAATGAGAGAGGGAGAGAGATGGCTGTGGTTCTAACGAGGGGAGGGAGAGCAGGGGGATTATAAAGAAGAAGAGGGGGAGGGGTCACGTGGGGAGCACGTGATAGGACTGCTCGATTCCGACAAGGCGAAGGATTCCGCATGGGATCTGGACTTGGCTGTGGAACGTGTTTCAGTGATTGCGATTTTTGCAGAAGAGTCCTTGGATAATTTGTATTTTCAGACTTGTAATTCTAGTCCGAATTGGTCTTTTGACTTTTTTGAGAGATGGTGGATACAAACAAAATATACGAGGATGGATAGGAACAATTTTTTTTTTTGTGATATTCTTATTTAAATTTTTTTAGTTTTTAAATAATAATAAAAATGATTCTTTTTTCTCTTCTGGCTGAAAATATCAGATCTTAACTTAAGACAATAATATATCTGCCAACTTGCGAGCTTGAATTGTGTGTAAAGATATTAATTTATAGGCATTTCGCTACAGCTCCCTATGTCAAATCGTAATTAGAAAAAAAAACTCAATTTCATAATTTTATTCGCTTCAACTACCTCTTTTTTAAACTAATAGTGTGCGCCCACTTGTTTAGCGATGAAGCGCTTCTCAGCGGTGAAAAACGAAAATGCCCTACAGTGATTGCTTCAAAAAAAGCAGACCACTATGAAATTGCGAACTGCTGGATC
Source organism: Agave tequilana (assembly GCA_038442645.1). Classification (NCBI taxonomy): domain Eukaryota; kingdom Viridiplantae; phylum Streptophyta; class Magnoliopsida; order Asparagales; family Asparagaceae; genus Agave; species Agave tequilana. Next base: position 155,709 of record JAVJIF010010453.1, on the reverse strand, counting down.
GCATTCCTCACAAAAAAAATCCTATTTCTAAGGACTGCGTATAAAAATGCCTTATTTCTGAGGAACGCGACCATGATCGTAATCCTAACAAAAAACAATGTCATATTTCTGAGAACTGTAACTATGATCATAGTCCTTTTTATTAGCGCATGTTTTTTTAGTCTTTATAGGACTGTGACCATGATCGTAGTCCTTTTTATTAGCACTGTGACCCATGATCGCAGTCCTCACAAAAAACATGTTTCTGAGTTTTTATTAGTACTGCGAACATTATCTCAGTCCTCATAAAAATATCTTGTTTTAGTCTTTATTAAGACCGCGATCATGATCCCAATCCTCTTTATTAAGATATGTTTTTGAGTTTTTATAGGTTGATCGTAGTCCACTTTATGAGAACTGTGACTATGATCATAATTTTCTTTATTAGGACATGTTTTTGAGTTTTTATACGACTGCGATCATGATCACAGTCCTCACAAAAATACAATTTCCCAACTTATATTGAGATTGTGACAATGATCGCAGTCGTCACAGAAGTGTCCTAATTTTCAATTAATACAAGAACCGCGATCATAGTCACAGTCTTCTAATAAAGACTGATTATAATCACAGTACTCACATAGGACTTCGATCATTAGTCGCAGTTCTCATATTAGCATCACCATCATCAGTAAACCCCCATTCATTGGTATCTAATGATCCCCAATTTTTTTCAGATCTAAATACCACATCGATCAAACTCAAACAAAACGAATTGCGAGCACGAACAAATGAGATCTGCAAAAGGTCGATCCCCAAAAAATTTGGTTCATGGCTCCTTCCCCTGAGACCCCAGGGAGGGGCTCCCCACCCCCTTCCGACCCCCACGGTAACCTGACCGCGTAGGTCGACTCACGAATTACTCTGCGTCGGGGTAAGGTTAAGTGGCGAGCAACGTTGCGGGCGATGGGAAATGATAAAAAGAGGAAATGAAAATATAAAAAAAATGATGGTTGGGAGGAATCAATTTATGCTCACGCGGATGAGGTTATAGTGAATAAAATTATAAAGTTGAGTTTTTTTTGCTAATTTTAAAGTAAAGTAGGTAGTTGTAGCGAAATTTTTCTTAATTTAATTATGATGCAATAAAGAGATTATTAGTTCAAATTCAAAATAATAACAATAAAATTATCAATTCTCCAAAAAGTCTGCCTTCATCCCATAAAATGGACTCGATACGCAATTTGAAAATTTTGAAGTAATTTTATGTAAAAAGAGAATTTCAATTGTTTTCCCAAAAGGGTACACACTCCTCATTTACTGCCCCCATTTACGGACTCCAATATTACAAACCACAAGTTGACCTCCCCTAATTAAACTGTCCTCGCTCCATCTCGACCGTCCAATCTCGCTGGGGGCGAATCATGACCGTCCGTTGGCCGTCACGCCGGTCACATGAGCCCGCCGCTGTTTCTAGCCCGTGCCGAAGAAGTGCCAGCTGTCGGGCCGGGCCGGGTCCGGTTCGATACCACTGGATTTGGACTCGGAGTAGGATTTGGATCCTAATACTAGTAGGAATCGGATTTTCGACGGCTTACTGTGTGACCAAATACTAGTAGGAATCGGATTTCGATCCTAATACCAGTAGGAATCGGATTTGGACTCGGAGTAGGATTTGGATCCTAATACTAGTAGAAAGCGGTGCCCATTGAGAAGCAAACTCAACGGCTTACTGTGTGACCACATGAGAGTACACATACTGCTTTTAGTAAGATTAGAATTAGAAAACTCGAGTTAGAATAGACTTAGACTGTTATCACCATTATTTATGTGTATTAAAGTTTTCTTCTAAAAAAATTAAATTTAAAGCATTTGAACTTTGTATTCAGATGAGATCAATTTGAGAATCAAATCTGGATCTTAAACATTCATCATTTTGTTATATTGGATAGACACTTTTTTTTCTATCAATCAGTGACTCGATTATTTTTTCCTAATAGCAAAACAATAGTTTTATGAATAAACATAAATATATCTATCTGTTACAAGCTGAGCTCATGACAAACACCTTTTAAATGTATCATTCAAATCATATGAAAAACTAAGGAAGAAAAAAAAAAAAAAATTTACTTAGCTCATGACACGTGTTGTTTATGTACTGTCACTTTTCAAACCAAACCAGATCAGACCAAACCGGGCCGATTGGTCAGTTTGGGTTCAGTGGCGGGCCGGCCGGCCGGCGGCCGGCCACCTTGACTTGAGGTGGAAGTGAGTTAGGTTCATGGAGGAAAAAAGATTCCATGGGTGGTGGAATTGTGACAAAAATTATTAGTCAACGTCTTCTGAATTTGGCAACTGTGAGAGAAAAGAAAAGTGGTGGCTTTGATGCGTGCACCCAATTTTTGGACCTAGTTCTTGGACCTCCGAATATAATTTTGCTCGCGTTTGCTTGTCCTGAAAGTGGGCGAAAACACTTTTTTTTTTCTTTCTCTGACACGTGAGCTCCACGAGTTTTCTCAGTAATCCACTCTGCTTGTATGCTGTAAAAAATTGAGAAAGAAAAGTACGTGGGGTTCCAACTCGGCTTTTGCAGCTACAGTGTCATGTTAGGTTTCCGACCTAAAAGCTCGGAGAAACGCTCAAAAACTGATCGAGTGGGGCCCACACACTTTTTTTTTTCTGGTTCGTTTCCCAACAGTCAAACATGGCCTAAATAGAGAAGAAAATGACTTTAAGATATTGAAGTTAGCATTCAAAAAGTATATACATACTCTGCACCTAAGGAAATTTGTATTTACAACAAATTAGAGAAAGTGACTTTACAAACATTTATTTTATTATAATTGGCCTTCAAACTTTTGAAGGAAAATTGCGAGAAATTATTTCTTAATCCAATTAAAATGAACCTGAAACAAAAAAAAAAAAAAATGCTGTTTCAGAAGTGAAGTCTCTGATATTTATTCTACTATCTAACTATTATCATTCATGTGGCAAATAGAGAACTAGAGCTCTGTGATTCAAATGTTTGTTTGCTTGGTACAGCCTTTGAGTTTTTTTTTAAATTATTACAAATTAATTTGCATAAAAGAAAAGAGAAAATCATTCAGTCATTTTTTTAGTCCAAGTGAGGTAAAATTGCACTCTTTCGTCACTCTTTTAGGTTAAAATCTCAATCAAGCTCAACCTAAACATGATGGTAGTTGAAGCTACGCACACATGAAGTCAAGCTTAAATCCAGCACACAAGAGTAGTTGAACAAGTAAAAAAGAAATACTTGCGCAATTTCTAAGCGTATGCTTGGATGGGAAATTGTTCTTGAAAATGTTTGAGCCTGACAGTTATCAGTTTTCTAGCTGTTTTTCTAAATTTCGAGAGAAAAACTAACAAAGTTTTTTAGACTTTTTTTTGGGAAAAGTCAGAATGCTTTCAAATTTCAGAGAAATTTTTTTTCTAAATTAATTCCTGCCAAAGAAAGAGGCCCTTGACCATCACACTTTGTCTCTTTGCTCTCAACACAAATCACACAAATTTCAGCCAAACTTCAAGCTCACCAATGGGATTCCGTAGCCTTTTGGGAACAGTGAGAAGACAACACATTGCGTGCACCCTAACTCGAACTCTCTGAAAACAACAATCATATGACATTCTCACAAAGTGATCACAATAAATAAATAAAAATAGTCCAAAAAGGTACAAAAATTAGTACTCCACAGTATTGTGAATCTGTGATCTCACTCACTCAAAGGATGTGTGCCAACCAACCACCATGAGTGAAGGTCTCAAGGGCTGCATCATGGAAGCATAGTTGGAACATGCAAAAAGATTGCAGAAGGAATAATCACACCTTGATCAGCTGCCTTCCCAAAAAAAAATACAATGATGACAGTAGTGATAATAACATAGCAAGAACATGCAGGAGAGCAGGTAGGGATGGTTAACGGGACGAATCGGGTCGATTCCTCCCGTTAGCTAACGAATCCGTCTCGTAACGCATCCAAACGAGATGAATCAAGTAACCGGGGTAACGAATTCGTTACCCGGATTCGTCGAGACGGGTTGGGCCCGTCTCGGATTTTATTATTATTTTATTTTTGAAAATTTCAAATTTATCATAATAGGCAATTTTTTGAGCTGTTGAGGACTAAAAAAAATTAAAAAATAAAATAGGGACTGAAACTAATTTTCCCGCCTCACATATATAATAATATAGGACTTAAAAAAAAAAAAAAAGAGGAGGGGTCGGGAAAAAATTTTCCTGACTCGATTCGTCCCGTGATTCGTCACGGGACAAATCTGACCCGTCCCGTTTAAAGGGGACGGGTCAATTCGGGTTCACCCGCCCCTAGACGGGCGGGGCGGGTAGAAGCGGGTCGACCCGCCCCATTAGCCATCCCTAAGAGCAGGTAAAACTTTAAAAGGAATAATATACTTGTTTGTGTTATTAAATCAAATAAGAGAGGGGAGAGGGGGGAGAGAGAGAGAGGAGGTGATACTTAGATTACTATAAGAGGAGTGAACTGTCTCCCATTTGGCAATTTGCATTGTAAGAGGCAGCAAATGATGGGTGAGTAGTTTCTTTCCATTGCTATTCTTCTTGTTTTCTCATCAATCAGAGTCTAGCTTGTCTTTAATTGATGAATTATGTAGTAGTGAACATATTAATAAGTTACATATCTTTGAGTTGTAGCTGCGATTTCAAAGATCTAGAACAAATCACTTGGTTTTGCTCGGTCAGAATCTTGGAAGAATGCATTTAACTTTTGTTAAGAATCTAAGATACTCATCTCAAAAGTTTTTGTTTAAGATAATATTGACTATTTGTGAGCAATGTCATAATGAATGAAACTGATTTTTCGATCAAGGAGAGGATCAGTTCCGCGCAGAATTTCTTTGTCATCATCAGTCAATTCTTCATGCAGTCCATCAAGATTAGAAAGAGCGCGAGCAGTGAAAAGATGCTGTGAAAAACTACCCTTCTTCCTGTTCTTTCCAGTCTAATCAAATTTGCTACAAAAGTTTTTGTTAGCATGCAGGCCAACAGAAGCAGCTCTCCAATATTAATTTTTTTATTGTTTGTTTAAAAGGCCCATTACCCACAGGCTCTCTTTTACTTGGGCCTTTTTAGAACAGTGAGTTGCATTTGTGCTTTCAAATGTTTTCTTCTGAGTTGAATCTGACCCGGGCCCAAAAGAGCCTGGTCCTTCTTCAAAAATGTTGCAATGGAAGCAATGGTAACATTTTAACAAGATTTGTTCTTGACTAGCAATGCTAATCTTGAACCTGACCAATGTCTGTGATGTGAAATGAGAATCTGCTTCTTATTCATTCAACTGCAACTGCATGAACAAAGGAACATGTTTGCCTTTTTATCATATATGTCAGTAAGCCTACGTCTACATCTTTGTGCAATATGTGAATTTCAGCGATCTGACACCCGAATGTGCAGCCCATTGGGTGCTTCAACTCTTGGGAATTTCAACAGCTTATCTCCTCCTACCTCCTCCCACCTGAAAAAAAAACGAGAACTTTCAGATCGATAATCAGAAGTCGAAGCAATACATGGCGAGCGTAGAGTATCATGCTGACACATGAATTTACAGTTCTTGAGAACAAGACATGGGTAGAGTATTCACAAGATTGGAGCATATCTGATTGAAATATCGATGTAATAACAGAAGCATACCTATATCGAGTTACAAAATAGTGAAGAAAAAATGGCTATCTCTACTATTCCCAGTTCCTTCCCCGGGCAAAGCCTTCTGCCGCCTCCGAATGCCAGGAAGTACGGGTGAGACTCTAGGTTCTTACCCTGTATCCGGTCACAAGTGTATTCGGATGAGTCAGTATTCAGAAAATGCCGGTGTTACTAGAAATATATTCCCAGAGTTTTAAGTAATATATTCTTGCTTGCTCACCAGCCATCTCCATGGATTGAAGGTGAAGGGCTCCGGATACAAATATGGATCGTAATTGATCTCTCTTGTGAAAACATATATTTTCCACCCCTTTGGAATAATATATCCTGTGAAAGAAAATATTCAGAAATTCATTCATAATTTGTCTTCAATTGAAATAGTGTGTTGGATTTGAATTATTTTTTTTTCCCCTCTCCTTGTTATCGTACCTTTCAATTCGATATCTTGAGTCGTCTTCCTCAATACTCCGTTGACGACAGTTGCCAGTCTGGAAGTCTCAAGGATTACCTGCAAGAAGAACAACACTTCTTGGCATTGGACTACTTCAAAAAAGGTCCATTTCAGGCTTTACAGTAATGAGATTTGGACTTACTGCACGAGTAAAAGTCATGGATTTGTAGTCGATCCAGTCAATTGCATCATTGGGTAGTTTACTTTGTCTGATCTCCAGATGTTCATTCTGAATGTGCCCAACACAGAATAATCTTTTATGTGAATCAAGTGGACATAAATTCAATATGTTCATATAAAATTTGATTAGTCCTAGCTCTAAGAACACTCTTGGGTATATTGTTTCCTTCTCTAGCCACTGAATGTTTAGTTTTGATGATTGAAAATATTTTGATGAGGAAAATTTAAGCAGTTTATGTCACAGTTAACAGTTAGCTGCCAGTGTGGGCTCACATCCTCTTCATGAAAGCAACATAAAACTCAGAATACAGAAGAAATAGAGGGGAACACTGATGTCATTCTCACCACTAATTCTTTTAGGACTGTCGGGTGTTCATGAAGATATTTGATGGCCATCATTGAAGTAGTAGACACGGTCTCAAATCCCGAATAGATGAGCGTGATGATGAGATCAATGAGCTGTTCATCGGTGAGACTAGCTCTCGTGTCGTTGCCATTTATCAGGAGGGCGTCAAGCATGTCATCATTTGATCTCCCAGAGGCTCTCCTCTCCTCAATAATTTTCTCAGCATGCTTACTATCTTTTTTCTTGCCTGTCAGAAAGAAGACCGTTTAAAACAAAGCAGAAGGTTTTGAATTGAAAAAGGTGCACAGGAGAAGTTACCTGCAGCCCTTGATTGTAGTTTGTGCCGGGCAAATTGATAGGCAAAGAAATAGTTCCTATAACAAGCTTGTTGATCTCAGATTCCAGGGCTTCAGAAAATGGACCAGTTTCTATACCAGCAATCAGCTTCAAGGCTGAGAGCAACCACATCTGAACACGAAGAGCAAAACAAACTGAAATTAGACACTCAATCCGAGGTATAACACTAGAAATGATGTCCATTTCTTGAGTTAAAACATTTTAGATGTCATCAAATAAGCATAAACCTGAAACATAATCAGTGAATAAATCTTCGGTCAAGTTTCACACTGACCTCCTTGGTTCTCTCTTGGATGTCAATTGCTTTGCCATTCCAATCATAGAGGTGTGATCTCATGAACTGGTCGATTTTCGTAAGGAGTTGATCTCTGATCATTGTGGGACTAATCAGCCCGAGCATGGAACTCCTCATTGCCTTGTGAAGGGAGCCACTCACAGCTGCAATGTTGCATCTTCCCAAAATATCCAGCATGGATTGTGGATAACCAGGAACAAGGCCTCTCCCTTCGTTCATGAGAATGTACCTGTTGATCTCAGGGTCCATGGACACAACAGTAGGGCACCCCAATATATGGGACTTGAACAAATTTCCATACCTGTAAAGATTAAATCATTGGAAATGAGAAATTAACAAGTATTTTTTTAAAAAATTATTACCGTGCGGCCCAATCCAACAGAAGAACTTGTACTGGAGACATACATCCAGCAAAACTAACAGTGAGTAACAAGGCTACATAAACTTTTTCATCCACAAATATTTGGTTGCTGATTGAAACCATCCAAGTCTACCTTAAAAATATATACAGTGGTTTCTCATTTTCTAATATGTGACAACTAGCAAAAATTTAAGATGCAAATTGCAATGCTGATGCTTCATGTTAACTAGAAATGTAAAACCATAAATATTAAGGGGAAAAAAGAGAAAAAGAAAAAATTCACCTTGTAAGAATGCAAAGTCCCAAAGTAACTTTAGAGGGGGAAGAAGAAAGCAAACAAGGTAGTAGTTTTCAAGTACATTGAGACTACTTCACAGTTGGAACAGTTGAGAGAGGAATTCCTTTCATGCATCTAGGAAATGGAGCTAAAAAAGAGCTAAAAGCCTAAAACTTTCTACCAAAAGAAAGAAGCTTTCAGTTTTCAAAGGCATTATCTTTCTAGAATCTCAAACAGAGATGAGGATTATCCATCAAAATCATTAACTCCCCAAAGAAATCAAATAAAAGTTCCACAGTGGATAAATTTCATGCATGAAGAGTGATCAGTAGAACAGAAATCATAAAAATGAAACATATAACTAACTACATTGAGGAAGAAGAGTACTCCTGTTAGACCTAACAGACGAAGCCGAAAAAGTCACCTTGCTCTCTGGTTCTTCATAAAGCTTGGCCCTTGATTAAGAAACTCCGTAGTTTCTCCAAACAATGGCCAGCCCATTGTCCCTGGAGGGAGCCCTTTCTTCCTATATCTAAGTTCATTCCATTTCAGCAAACCACTGCATATGATCAAGAACACCAGAGACAAACCGAGGAAAGCTCCGAAGATCACCATTTTTTTTCTTGGTTAATCCACAAGAAGCTTTCAACCCACCCAAATGGTTTACAAATGAGAAGGGTTGTTCATGTCTCTCCCTCTGTCCTAATGCACGGCTATTTATAGACCCTCACAAACCACAGACTGACACTTAAAATAGAAATTTAACCTGGGGAGATTTTTACTCTTAGCCCCTAAATCTACCAATTACTAATTTTCAGTACATAGTACTTTGTGCAGTGTTTTCTCTGTATGTTCATTTATAGGGTCAGATGCACTGTTATATTAAAACAATAAGATTTGTAATTGAATTCCTGTCAGGCTTGGGGCTGCAAGTAAATTTTCATTTGTGGTCAGTAGAAACAAGGAAGGTTCTCTTAATAGAAAACATCTTTCAAAATCTCCCATTTCGGCCGCAGATGAGCATCACAGGCATTTCCAATGCTTTTTACAACCATTTGATGCATGTATGGTCAAGGAGTTGGTTGAAAACATCTCCTTATTTAGTTGTAGAATGTGGGTAGTTGGTACATCCCATGACAATTGTGAATTGCAAAAGGAGGAAGGAGAGCCTTAATACTGAGGCTAGAACTACAAAAGATGGCCATTGATTAAAAAGCAGGTGAGTTGGCACATGCTAACAACTGTACTGGTGCACAAAGGAGAAGGAACAGTAGGTATCATCTGGCCCATCACATGAATGTCAATTGGAGATATGCATATCCCAAAAGAAGTACTCTGTAAAATTCCTGATTCTTGTCTGATGTGGATGGAGGGAGGGAAGGAATCCTTGTTATCTTAGATTTCTAGTAAAATTAATGCATGTATATGCCAGAGCAAGAGCAATGTACTTGTTCATCTCAGTAATATCATGGGGTGAAAGTTTTTCTTTTGAGAAGAAAAAGTTCTTAACATAATAACATAGCACATAGTGCACAATAAAATGAGGTGGGTAAAAGTAGAAAAACAAAATTTTATGAAACAATTCTGTTCATAAGTTTGCATTTGAAGAATGTGTTTGTTTTTCGAAGAAAGGACATATAACCATTAGGTGATTGTCAAAAGTGTTGTCCATGTCTTAAGAGAACTGTTCTTACTAGAAATTCACGTGTTTGATGTGGAAACACTCTTGCAGTGATGGGAGAAACCTGAACCATAGCCAATCAACTACAGAAAGTAAAACACTTTTTGAACAAGAGGCAAAGAGCTAAATGTTTGTTAAACCCTTACTAGTGATTCTTTTTATGGAAGGGGGGAAACTCTTAAAATTGAATTAGGTGATTGCCGAGAATGTAGCCATGTGTCCAAACATATGAATTTTTCCTTCAGATGTAGGTTAAGTACTCAAATTTCTCCTTTTAAGTATGATGTCGGACGAAGGGGAATTTAGAGTTTGTGGTAGGAATTTGAGAGAATTAGAAAAGAACAGTGGAATTAGGGATTGGGTATGATCACGGATCACAACCCAGATCTCGGCTTCACCGCCTGATTCAATTAATCCATGACATTAAATCAAAAAACACAATTTTCATAGGAAAACAGTTTTTAAGCAAACAATCATTAATTTTCAAAGTCCACTACATGACTATATATAGCCTACAAAATGTGCACCACACGTGCAATTATTGATAAGATCAAATCTATTCAAATTTAATCTAAATTAATTCCTAAATCTTAACAAAATTTATCCAAATCTAAATCATGCCAAATCAAATCAAATCAAATCTAAATTCTAAATCTAAATAAATACTAGTAAATCTGAGTCATTCGGTTCCCATTATTCTCCCCGGCTTGAAAATATTCATCTCTGATGAATACAATAGTAAGTAATAAGGTAAGATGGAGACGACAAAAAGTTTCTTTGAGGACATCATGATGAAGGGGAAGGGCGGAGAGATCGAAGGAGTGAGGACGAAGCAGTCTTCGTCGACATGACGACATGGAGATCTCAGTGACGACGATGAGAACTTGGTGTAGATTGGACGACATGGGATGGAGGCAGCGACGGTGACGTGTGATGACAATGATGAGGTGGAGGCAATGAAGGCATTATGGCGGTGGCGGTGACATAGATCTAGAGCTTGCAGATGGGAGTATGGGGAGAGATGATGAATAGTTTTTTTTTTCAGAAATTTCGGCTCTGATACTAAAATTGATGTGGGACGTAAGGAAATTTAGAGTTTGTAGTGAAAATTTGGTGAAAATGAAGAAGAACAGTGGAATTAGAGATTGAGTATGATCACAGATTACAACATGGATCTCGGCTTCACCGCCTACTTCGATTAATTCATGAGATTAAATCAAAAAAACAATTTTCATAGGGAAATTTTTTTAAGCAAATAATCATTAATTTTCAAAGTCCACTACATGGTTATATATAGTCTGCAAAATGTGCACCACACGTGCAATTATTGATAGGATCAAATCTACTCAAATTTAATCTAAATTAATTCCTAAATTTTAACAAAATTTATCCAAATCTAAATAAAAAAAATCTAAATCATGCCAAATCAAATCAAATCTAAATTCAAATCTAAATTCAAAATCAAATAAATATTAGTAAATCTGAATCATCTGATTCCCATCACTATAATACGTCGATTAGTTATAGAAAAGTCATTCAAAAATTTCAAATCTTAGAGGGGAAAAAATTCAAATTAGACCATTCTAAGAAAATGAAACCATTGTTGTTATTATTGATGTATAGTCAATAAATCATTGTCATGTGAAAAGATGATATCTGGGTAACATGGATTAATGTTTAACATTTTGGGCTGATGTTTCAAGTGGGGATTTTTGTACTATTATTCTTTATCAGTTGAACACCATTTATGGATTTGGAGAGTGACCTGAAAGAAAGAATGGTCCCAATCAAGATCTTTGGATGGTGATTTGACAAACTTGGTGGAGTATCCTCCTTTTCTTTTGCATCCTAAAAGTGGTATGTATTTCTCTACTCCCCCCTCTATCCTCACTTCTCCACAATGCAATTGAGGTCAGGCCACTGATTTCCTTCATCATGAATTCATATTATACTCCTCTGTCACGCCCCGCTTCTCAAAATACGTGAAAACGGAGTCACGACGAGAGTCGGCGACGTATATACGTAAGGAAAATATCCCACGTATACACGCTAAGCCTAAAGTAACCTGAACAAGCTATAATCCAAACCAAAATCAATCAATAATCACTGCAATATCCCACATAAACATCCACGCATGATATCATATAAAAAGCACTGGAATAGAGACTAAATCTGATACGCAAGAATCAAGAAAAATATAGAAATAGGAATAAAAAGAGGTAAGTATACCAGAATAAAAAGGGTGAGGACCCAAGCTCCTCGCAAAGCATACCGTCTCATCGAACACCTGCACAATAAAACAAAGCGTCTAATATCTGGACGTGCAAATCCAGGGTCGTCAGAAAACGATCTGGTGAGTGTGTGTGTAAAAATGACTGCTCATGCATATAAACAATGTGCACAGAATAATAACAAGATAACTGCAAATATAGGATAACTAAATAACATAATAAATGAACTGAATAACAATAACAGAATAAATGTGCAGATAAAAGACAAGTAAAACAACTGTAACAAACAACTGATGTCTAGATGTGTATCCTAACAATATCACTAATCTGGTATATAATCTGGTGTTACAATCATATGTCTATCATAGTGATATATATGTACAATCAGGTAATTACGGTCAGTCACAATGCATTAACAATTCATTATCATTATTATGTTAGCGAACACCAATTGTCACCTGTAATAAACGCATCCTATACTACGCCTACTACACGTGTCAATCGATATCCTAAATTTATTGAAATTAATAGAAGAGACATTGTCCATGTTTTAGGTGGGTTCCGTACATACCCGGAACCACATCCCAATCACCTGGCGCTGAACCAGGTCCTACCGCTAGGTAGTCAATAACAATAACAATGTGTCAATAACAATGACATTATGAACAATACGGGATGTCAGTCATCCCCCGGAATCCTGCAGTGGAACCGTATCTCGGCTGCGCAACCTGTATCCTAGGTCCACCAAAATACAGACGCTGTCTCCTCCATCAATTTCCTCAATCCCAGTGTAAGTTGTCAATTTTCATTATTATTTATAATAATCAATATCCATGTTATTTCGATTACTGGAATGATACGGTGACGATAACAATATCAATGTAACAATAACAATGTGAACAATATTACCGTGTAAACGGTAGTAGAACAATAGAACAATAAAAGTGTTACGGTCCGACAATATTTTCCCAATAATTTTTCAATAACATGAATCAATACAGTAACAGTCATGCACCCCTAGTCATTATACAATTTCATATTAAACTGATCAAGATCACATCTACTGATTAATGTCTATAACTAATCTGTCAACTCATAATCTCAAAAGCCATCCTCATGAACCTCAAACATCAAACCTTATTAAGGTAATCTGGTATAGTAATCACAAGTCTAATAAATCAATAATCAAATCTCTCATCCTAACGATCAACTCTGATCCTATCAATAACGGAGATCAAAATGTAACTGCTCTCAACTCTGATCCTCAAGTCATCGATATATCCAAATCTCAATAACTGAAATACTACATGTTCTGATACATATAATCAAATTCTCATATTTTAATTCGATCAAGATTATCACACACTCTCACTCTATCAAGGTCAATCACAGGATCCCAGTCAAGTAATATATCAGATATATATCTAAGATCTATCAGGTAGGTCAATTCAATCAATACCTATTCCTCAAAAACCAGATCCATCCAACTATAGCTAAGATCATCACTATAGGGTAAAGTCCTCAATCCATAAGAAATGTAGAAACAGCAGAACAAGAGTTAGTCGACTAGAGGAGGATCAAGTCGACTAGGGTAGTGAATTTGGACTGGATTAGTCGACTAGGAAATAGGATAAGTCGACTATACAAGGTAATAGTCGACTAATAAGGAAAGGCAAGTCGACTAGTATAAGCAGTTTGACTAGTTTAGTCGATTATCAGGAGGGATAAGTCGACTAGGGTAGGTGTAAGTCGACTATAGGAAAAGGGTAAGTTGACTATTGCAGGTTACAGTCAATAAACAGAGAGTCGACAACATTCTAAATAGGAACCTAGTCGACTAAAGGACTATGGTAAGTCGACTAATAGGGGTATTAGTCGACTAACAAAGGTCAAGTCGACTAATATACCTGCATACCTGATATTGAAATACACCTACACATATCTCCACATTCTCTTCAAATGTACACATGCCACACTCACGCACACAGCACCCAAGCATATTGGTTTCTACATTACATCTGTGCACACATAATAATTTACACACATATAATCAAGTAATACATATAATCAAGTAATACGTGCGCACTACACATTAATTTACACCACACACATAAACATATCTACGAACACTTAATTATTAAAGAGAGAGAGAGAGAAACTCACATCATGGGGACCGGGGGCGCGTTCGCTCTCACGTCGGAGGGAAATCCGACCAAGGGGGGACTCGGCCTGGACTGCTACTGCTGGAGTTGGCCGGGGTTGCTGGAGGAGATGCACACGGCCACGCGACGACGGAGCTCGGCAAGAGAGGTGGAATCTCCGCTGTGTGGTGGTGGTGCTGCCGCGCGCTGCTGGAGCTCGGCTTGCTGGAGGCTGGGTCGCCAAGGGAGGAGGGGGCGGGCCTGCTGTTGCTGCGCTGGATCTGCAAGCGCAGATCAGAGGGGGAGAAGCTGGAGATGCTGCTGAAGGCTGGTATGCTGGGCTTCTGGGTGCTGCTGTGCGCGGCTGCGCGGCTGTTGGAGTTGCTGTTGTTGTGGGCGTTGCTGTTGCGCTGGACTGCAGGGGGCGACCTGCTGGCTGCGGCAAGGAGAAGAGGGAGGTGGGATCGCTGTGCGCGGCCATGGCCTGTGGTTGCGGCTGGATTGGGAGCTCGGCCATGGAGGTGAGGCACGGGGTGTTGGCCTGCCTGAGGAGATGCACAACAAGGGGGAATCTCGGCCATGCTGCTGCTGTTGCTGTCGTGGAGGAGCAGCCAAAGCCGGCTGTTGCTGCTGCTGTTGCGGCTGTTGGGTGGACAGGTGCGCAACAAGTGTAGAGGAGGAGAAGCCAAGGGGAGGTCCGGGTGCTGGTCTGCTGTGGACGACAGTGAAAGAGGGCACGGGGCTGCCGGGGCACGCTAGGGAGGAGATCCGGCTGCTGTTGTACTTGGGCGTGGCTGGAGGGTTGCGCGCGGCAACCAAGAGGGGGATCCGGCTTGGCTGCTGCGCGCACGGCTCACGTCGGAGGGGATCCGGCCAAGGGGGATGGGGGAGGTGCTCGAGGCTGCCGGGGGGTGGCCTGGTGAAGAGGTGATCCGGCCATGATTCTGGGCTGCTGTTGGAGTTGCTGGCGGCCTGGATCTGAGCTGCCGTGGACTTGGATGTTGGTGACGTGGCCTCGCCGGAGAAGAGGAAGGAGATGTCGGTCAATGGGGATCCAGATGTGGGAGCCCAGGGCTTGGATGGCTGCCGCATGGAGAGAGGAAGGAGAGATTGTTGGGATTAGGATTGGATAGGGATTAGGTTAGTTAGGATTTGGATGGGTTGTTAGAATAAGGATTAGGTTATTAGAATAAGGATTGAGTTGGGATTTGGATTAGGATTATAGGGTATGGAGCAAGGAATAAGGCTAAACTCAACACCATATTAGGAGAAAACTAATAATAATAGACAATTAAAAATAACAGCAATTAAAAATAATAATCATAATAACAAGGATAATTCAAATAGTAATTAGTAACGACCTTAGTACAAATTTACATTATCACTACTATTATATACAATTAATAATACTAAACAGTAGTAATGATATTAGTTAACAAAACAATAAAAATAACTTTAACAATAATCTTAATATAAACACTTATAAGAATAACATTAAATATTAATGACCAGCATAATGAAATAATAATAGTAACATCTACTACTAATAATAATAACTAATAATAGTAATAATAATTAGCAATAGAAATGTTAATGAATAATCAACAATAACAAAAGGCTAAATTTACCATTTAATTCCTAAAAAATTACTTTATTTAATAATATACATATAAACCAGTAACTATTAATAATAAAATAACTAGGTCATTTCTCAAGTCACCGGTAAGAACTAGGTCTTTCTTGCGAAAAGAAAAGTCAAAATTCAACATCGCAAGTCGAAAACCTAGGCTCTGATACAAAGAAACCCTGTTACGCCCCGCTTCCAAAATACGTGGAAACGGAGTCGCGACGAGAGTCGGCGACGTATATACGCAAGGAAAATACCCCACGTATACACGCTAAGCCTAAAGTAACCTGAACAAGCTATAATCTAAACCAAAATCAATCAATAATCACTGTAATATTCCACATAAACATCCACGCATGATATCATATAAAAAGCACTGGAATAGAGACTAAATCTGATACGCATGAATCAAGAAAAATATAGAAATAAGAATAAAAAGAGGTAAGTATACAAGAATAAAAAGGATGAGGACCCAAGCTCCTCGCAAAGCGTACCGTCTCATCGAACACCTGCACAATAGAAACAAAGCGTCCAATATCTGGACGTGCAAATTCAGGGTCGTCAGAAAGCGACCTGGTGAGTGTGTGTGTAAAAAGGACTGCTCATGCATATAAACAATGTGCACCGAATAATAACAAGATAACTGCAAACATAGGATAACTAAATAACATAATAAATGAACTGAATAACAATAACATGAATAAATGTGCAGATAAAAGACAAGTAAAATAACTGTAACAAACAACTGATGTCTAGATGTGTATCCTAGCAATATCACTAATCTGGTATATAAATCTGGTGTTACAATCATATGTCTATCATAGTGATATATATGTACAATCAGGTAATTACGGTCAGTCACAATGCATTAACAATTCATTATCATTTATTATGTTAGCGAACACCAATTGTCACCTGTAATAGACGGATCCTATACTACGCCTACTACACGTGTCAATCGATATCCTAAATTATTAAAATTAATAGAAGAGACATTGTCCATGGTTAGGTGGGTTCCGTACATACCCGGAACCACGGCCCAATCACCTGGCGTTGAACCAGGGTCCTACCACTAGGTAGTCAATAACAATAATAATGTGTCAATAACAATGACATTATGAACAATACGGGATGTCAGTCATCCCCGGAACCCTGCAGTGGAACCATATCTCGGCTGTACAACCTGTATCCTAGGTCCACCCAAAATACAGACGTTGTCTCCTCCATCAATTTCCCCAATCCTAGTGTAAGTTGTCAATTTTATTATTATTTATAATAATCAATATCCATGTTATTTCGATTACTGGGACGATACGGTGACGATAACAATATCAATGTAACAATAATAATGTGAACAATATTACCGTGTAAACGGTAGAACAATAGAACAATGAAAGTGTTACGGTCCGACAATATTTTCTCAGTAATTTTTCAATAACATGAATCAATACAGTAACAGTCATGCACCCCTAGTCATTATACAATTTATATTAAACTGATCAAGATCACATCTACTGATTAATGTTTATAACTAATCTGTCAACTCATAATCTCAAAAGCCATCCTCATGAACCTCAAACATCAAACCTTATTAAGGTAATCTGGTACAGTAATCACAAGTCCAATAAATCAATAATCAAATCTCTCATCCTAACGATCAACTCTGATCCTACCAATAACGGAGATCAAAATGTAACTGCTCTCAACTCTGATCCTCAAGTCATCGATATATTCAAATCTCAATAACTGAAATATTACATGTTCTGATACATATAATCAAATTCTCATATTTCAATCGATCAAGATTATCACACACTCTCACTTTATTAAGGTCAATCACAGGATCCCAGTCAAGTAATATATCAGATATATATCTAAGATCTATCAGGTCAGGTCAATTCAATCAATACCTATTCCTCAAAACCAGATCCATCCAACTATAGCTAAGATCATCACTATAGAGTAAAGTCCTCAATCCATAAGAAATGTAGAAACAGCAGAACAAGAGTTAGTCGACTAGGGGAGGAGCAAGTCGACTAGGGTAGTGGGTTTGGACTGGGTTAGTCGACTAGAAAATAGGATAAGTCGACTATACAAGGTAATAGTCGACTAATAAGGAAAGGCAAGTCGACTAGTATAAGCGGTTTGACTAGTTTAGTCGACTATCAGGAGGGATAAGTCGACTAGGTAGGTGTAAGTCGACTATAGGAAAAGGGTAAGTCGACTAATGCAGGTTACAGTCAATAAACAGAGAGTCGACAACATTCTAAATAGGAACCTAGTCGACTAAAGGACTATGGTAAGTCGACTAATAGGGGTATTAGTCGACTAACAAAAGGTCAAGTCGACTAATATACCTGCATACCTGATATTGAAATACACCTACACATATCTCCACATTCTCTTCAAATGCATACATGCTTCACTCACGCACACAGCATCCAAGCATATGGGTTTCTACATTACATCTGTGCACACATAATAACTTACACACATATAATCAAGTAATACATATAATCAAGTAATACGTTCGCACTACACATTAATTTACACCACACACATAAACATATCTACGAACACTTAATTAATTAAAGAGAGAGAGAGAGAGATACTCACATCATGGGGGCACGGGCGCGTTTGCTCTCACGTCGGAGGGGAAATCCGACCAAGGGGGACTCGGCCTGGACTGCTGCTGCTGGAGTCTGCCGGGGCTGCTGGAGGAGATGCACACGGCCACGCGACGACGGAGTTCGGCAAGAGAGGTGGAATCTCCGGCTGTGTGGTCGTGGTGCTGCCGCACGCTGCTGGAGCTCGGCTTGCTGGAGGCTGGGCGCGCTAAGGTAGGAGGGGGCGGCCTGCTGGGCTGCTGTTGCGTGCTGGATCTGCAAGCGCAGATCAGAGGGGGAGAAGCTGGAGATGCTGCCGAAGGCTGGTCTGCTGGGCTTCTGGGTGCTGCTGTGCATGGCTGCGCGGCTGTTGGAGTTGCTGTTATTGTGGGCGCTGTTGTTGCGCTGGACTGCAGGGGGCGGCCTGCTGGCTGCGGCAAGGAGAAGAGGGAGGTGGGATCGCTGTGCGCGGCCATGGGCTGTGATTGCGGCTGGATTGGAAGCTCGGCAATGGAGGTGAGGCACGGGGGTGTTGGCCTGCCTAAGGAGATGCACAACAAGGGGGAATCTCGGTCATGCTGCTGTGCGCCATGCTACTGCTGTTGCTGCCGTGGAGGAGCAGCCAAAGCGGCTGTTGCTGTTGCTATTGCGGCTGTTGGGTGGACAGGTGCGCAGCAAGTGGAGAGGAGGAGCAACCAAGGGGAGGTCCGGGTGCTGGTGCTGTGTGGACAGCAGTGAAAGAGGGCACGGGGCTGCCGGGGCGCGCCGCGGAGGAGATCCGGCTGCTGTCGTACTTGGGCGTGTCTGGAGGGTTGCGCGCGGCCAACCAAGAGGGGGATCCGGCTGGGCTGCTGCGCGCACGGCTCACGTCGGAGGGGATCCGGCCAAAGGGGATGGGGGAGGCGCTCGAGGCTGTCGGGTGGTGGCTGGTAAAGAGGTGATCCGGCCATGGTTCTGGGCTGCTATTGGAGTTGCTGGCGGCCTGGATCCGAGCTGCCGTGGACTTGGATATTGGTGACGTGGCCTCGCCGGAGAAGAGGAAGGAGATGCCGGTCAATGGGGATCCAGATATGGGAGCCCAGGGCTTGGATGGCTGCCGCATGGAGAGAGGAAGGAGAGATCGTTGGGATTAGGATTGGATAGGGATTAGGTTAGTTAGGATTTGGATTGGGTTGTTAGAATAAGGATTAGGTTGTTAGAATAAGGATTGGGTTGGGATTTGGATTAGGATTATAAGGTATGGAGCAAGGAATAAGGCTAAACTCAAAACCATATTAGGAGAAAACTAATAATAATAGACAATTAAAAATAACAGCAATTAAAAATAATAATCATAATAACAAGGATAATTCAAATAGTAATTAGTAACAACCTTAGTACAAATTACATTATCACTACTATTATAAACAATTAATAATACTAAACAGTAGTAATGATATTAGTTAACAAAACAATAAAAATAACTTTAACAATAATCTTAATATAAACACTTATAATAATAACATTAAATATTAATGACCAGCATAATGAAATAATAATAGTAACATCTACTACTAATAATAATAACTAATAATAGTAATAATAATTAGCAATAGAAATGTTAATGAATAATCAACAATAACAAAAGGCCAAATTTACCATTTAATTCCTCAAAAATTACTTTATTTAATAATATACATATAAACCAATAACTAATAATAATAAAATAACTAGTAAAACAAGTTAAGTACTTAGAAAAATAAATATATGATATTTTTTAACTAGGGATATTACATCCTCTGAAAAAAAATGATTCATACTATGTGTGTTTGAAAGAAATAGAGACTGAATTATTTGGTGGAGATGGATGAATGCAGTGGATAAGAAGAGGAATATTTGTGCCCATAGATGTCTTCAGAGAGAGAGAGAGGAAAATAATAGAAAGGGAGCTCAGAACCTTTTGCTATCATGAAGGACTTGCACCCATGGCCTCAATTGTGTGCATCTTCTTATCCTTCTGAACAATTTAAATGAAGAACAAGGACTTTTACTTTTAAAAAGATTGAAAATTCAGTAAATAAAAGCAAACTCAGACAATGCAGCAATAATTAAGCAACAACAGACAATGCAGGATTTAAAAAAAAAAAAAATCAGAACCAGCCAGTGTAGGTTGTAGATTGAAAGTCAGTCTTAAACTGAATTCTGAAACAGTAATGAGATGAAAGCCAAACTGCGAAGCTTAAGCTCCCCAGCATTTCAATTAAAAGAATTTAATGCCACATTCTCAAAACAGAAGGATACAAATATTTGTGAAACCTCGCACACTTCTTTCAAATGCTTGAACAAAATTTTTGAACTAATAGCGTCATAATAATGGTAAGGTAATACTGGATGGATCAATCACCTTCAAGCAATGAAAAAGAAAGTTAAGGTCTTACAAAGAAGAACAAGAAAATGAGAATTACGGTTTAAGAAAATGGATAAATTTGAGATTCGCACTCTTACACCATGGGCTTCACACCCGTTACACCACGAGCTTCACACCCTCAATCTCAAGAACTCACGGCACAAGAAATTTAGCTAGAAAAGTTTTAGTTCATTTATTGTCTACCAATAAGAGAAGTATGGGGCCTATTTATACCTTTACAAAAGTCCGGTCCTGAATATAACCGATGTGGTACTAAAAAACACAATAAAGAAAAACAACTAAACTCAAAATAAATTAAGGCATAAAAACAACTAACAACTGGTGTGATGTCTCATCATTTCACCCATGGTGGAGAAAACTCGACCATGTCGAGTGTAAAATCTCCACATGAACCATCTCAATCGAGCCACGGTAGTGGCCTGAGAACCATCGATCGTGCATCAGGTCCGAGCCACGGAGACGGTGGTGGAGGTGGAGCTGGCCTCCGTGATGAGTCGGATATAAAAGATGGTAGCTCGATCAAAGCACAGATAATAATCAGAGGCGCATCATCCCTACTGAAGACGGAGCTGATATCAGGATCTCATGAGATGTTCAACTCGTCAATCTGAGAGCAAGTCTCCTTGGAACTCTGGAGGAACCTGTGCGCCAAGCGTGTGAGTTCTTCACAATCTTAGCGTGACTCGTAATAATCCTCTCACTGTCAACTGCAGATTTGTGCAACATACTATATAAATATAAAGAAAATTTGTAGTTTTGATTTCAATTTGCTAACTGCCTAGCGATATCATCATTATGTGCAACATTCAAATGCAATACAGTAAACACTCTAAGTATTACTCCTAATGATGAGAAAAGAAGGTATATGGGATGTCTAGGATGACACGGATCGAACCCCGCTAATATAGTAAACTAGACTCAGGGATAAACTCTAAATAACTAGTAAAATAAAAAACACTAAGAACCACATGATGGATCATAGCAAGAACTTAGATGACTCACTAGAAGATGACTCGGTACGAACCATAAAATCATAATCAATACGAGGAAACTTAGATAGACCATTAGATATAACGACACCAGAATCGACTGTCTCATGATCAATATCATTCTTTATCAAAAGTGTGACAAATGAATACCTATAAATCTGACTAGAGGCACTAAACTCCACTAATTCATGCGTAAAATCGCTAGTAACATGAACATGAGTATTAACAACTAATGATTTATTAAATCGACTATCGCATATATGACTTCACTAGTATCCTCGTAGGAAGCATGACCCTCATCAAGAATCAGTGTGTCCAGAACTAACTAATATATCTTTAATTACACTAGTAACTTTAGAGTAACGTGGACATTCTCAACAACTTTCGAGTCGTCAACATCATCACTAGATAAAATACTAACATGTGGACACTTTGAGAGACATTAATAATCATAGTGTTTATATCCCTCACACTTAGAACACTGGGGTTTGGATTGACTAACCTTTCGAAAGTTAAGTCTGTCTTTAAGGCAACTCAAAAGCATCTTCAACGGTGTTCAAATCATAAGGGTCAGTGATCATAGCACGTATTATTTTGGACCTTAAATCCCAAACAAACCTAGTTACAATATAAGAACGGTGTTTAATCTCATTACAACGAAGGGTTAGATCCTCAAATTTGGTTATGTAATTTTGAACTGACATATCACTTTGACGGAGGTTGTGTACATAATCTGAGAGATGGTTTCCATAATAATCAGGAAGGTATTTTTCCTTGAGTTTCTTTCATTTCTTTTCAAGACTCTATGACCACATTACGTTTCCTGTACTCTCTTACTATCGAATCTCAGTAAATTCTAACTGATCCTACGAGTTTTCTCTTAGAAAATAACACTCTAGTCACTTCAGATAACCCATATCAATCAAAATGTATTCTATATTGGCTAACTAATCACTAAAATCACTAGATCACAGTAACCATCAAAATTGGAATCTTCTAGCTTAAATCTAGCGTTATTTTCTCTTTCCAAGCACGTCAATTATGGGCACAACTACTCTTATAGTCACCTTTAGCGCAAACCCTATATTGATAATCATGTTAAAATATATACCAATCTAAACACAAATGCAAGATCATACAAACAGGCGGATGCAATGGACTCTTAGACTCAATCAAAATCATACACATGCAATGATGATAATAAAATTTCCTAGAGGTTCAATTTCTAACTGCAACAAATTCACTCGTACAAGTGATAAGAATAACAAACAATGATGCAATTACTAGATAGAACAAATCACAAATACCACTAGCAAATTATTATAATTCAGTAGTATTGCAAGTAATAGGCATTCGACAATTCAGATTGAGTTAGAGTGCACCTGAAGAGATGAGTCGTTTACATCCAACACAGAGTTTCCTATAAGAATCCTTAGAGAAATACCCATACTGGAGACTCGAGATCACCAACAAAGATACTAAACAGTGGTGATAAAGTTTGAAAATTAGCTGCTTCGAGAATGGATCAAATCTGTCGCAAAACGGGTTTGAAATGAACTCCAGAAACATTTAAAATCCCTTAATGGGTCTGGTCAGCTTATCGGATCGACACTGTTCTAGGCAGGTCGGATCGGGGACTTAAATCCACTTGTTGATGCGGGCTGCAGTCGGGTTGGGTCCTAATGTGACCTGACTAGGGTTCAAAGTCAACAATAGCAAATGAAAAGGCGAGGGCACGGGGAGCGGAGAGGAGATGAGCGACAACAAAGGCGGCCGGGGGAGAGGGCAGGGACAGGCGAAGATGACAGTGGAGTCGAAGCAAGACGTCAGTGACAGCAGAGTCAGAGCACGACGACGACGATGACGGTGGTCGGGGCACAATGACGACTGATGGCGGCGCAGAGGAGGCAGCGAGGTAGAAGAGAGATCGGTAGAGAGTTGGCGGGGCAGTGAAGTTGAGGGTGGTGACGTCATGACGTCGTGGAGGCACGATAAGGCAATGAGTGATTTCATGGTGATGCAGTCAAAGTTGTGGTGATGCAGTTAAAGTCGCAGCGAGATCTGATGATCGTCGGTGAAGTTCGACGAGGAAAATGAGGTGGAGTTGACGAGATCTACAGTAACCGACGATTATCGTGCGCAAGGAGGAACGACGAGGGAGATCTCGTCGAGACTTTGTGGAGATCTCATCGGCGAAGTTGCTATGGCAATGAGTTCTTGAAGTCGTGGTGGCAGCGCGTGACAAAGGGGTGCGGCGATGGGAGTCGGATAAGGCTGAGTTTGGGTGCAGTGAAGAGGAAGAAGAAAATGAGTAGGAAGATTTGTCATTTTGGAGATTTTGCTACATTAAATTTTTTTTTTTTTAGAGGCAAACTGAGGTTTGAGATGGCTAGTTGGAAGAGAAAGAGGTAGGGTTTGGATTTTAGTTTATTTTTATGAATGGATCTGGGATTTTTTTTTGAAGAAGTGTGAAGAATTTGAAGGGGATTGGAGCCAAAACTTTGATATCAAACTTGATGTAACACAGAGTAATGGAAAAAAAAACTAGGGTTTTATAAAGAAGAACAAGAAAATGAGAATTAGTGTTTTAAAAATAGCTAAATTTGGCTTCGCATCCCTCGCATCACGGGCTTCACACTCCTTACACTATGGGCTTTACACTCCAATCTCAAGAACTCACATATCAAGAAATTTAACTGTAAAATTTTTAATTCATTCATTGTCTACCAATAAGATAAGTCCGAGGCCTATTTACAGGCTTTACAAAAGTCTGGTTCTCAGATATAACTGATGTGGTACTAAAACACAATATAAGAAAACAAAAGAACTCAAAATAAATTAAGATATAAAAACAACTAGCAATTGGTGTGATGTCCTCATGAAATGGTCGGCATACAACATGCACATTGTAATGACTATATCGTTGCACATCGATAAACATTCGACCCGAACCCTAACAGTCATAGTAACTTTGTTCACTAATGACAAGTGTTAATCACCATCTGAATCTTGTTAATGCCAACAAGCTACTGTCAGGATGGGGCTGGTTGGAGCCAGATCCTGAACAAAGGATGCATAATTGGGTGCACACAGAGTGTGACAGTAAGATAAGGAGGCTATGGCTCTTGGCACAGTGTAGCAGCACACGAGTGGAGAATGTCCCTTTCATCTCTCCCCCATCTTTCATCCAATCAGTGGGCTCGTGGGCCCCCAAGCCAGGACCCTCAGAGCCCATGCCCACGTGGGCTCACCCCCTCCCCCTCTGTGTGTACTTTGGGGGCGTATGGACCATACAGGTAGGCTAGCACATGGGATTGGCCCGGCCGGTCAAATGGGCCCAATGGACCGGATCCATGGTCCCAGCCATACAGCGAAAAACATTGGCTCAGAGATTTGGTTCGGTCTTTAGCTTTTTTATTCAGTTCTTGTCTGTTGATGGGCTTGAAACGACCTGATTTGGACCCGGTTCGGTCCACATGCGGGACCCATGTGTCAGGGGCCGTGGCTGGGTGCAGCTGAACATTTTGCTTGTGGGTTTGACTGGAATTGGGTCCCAATTTCTACGCCAGATTGCGCAATTGAGTCAGTGCTATGCGCCAACTTGTGTAACCAAAATCATTGCCAGCTATCTGCTTCAGTAACGAATCATTGGTTTAATATAGAAATGAGTCTACTACTCGGTATTAGAGATTTCAATGACAACACGTCACTCATGTGAAACACATGTGATTCATGTGAGAAAAATCCTCGTAAAATCAATCAGATCTTAAAATCTCTCCATAAATATAGGAACAGACGGTACTCATGCACCATGTGTTTCTCATGTGTATATATATACAATTAAGAACTATAGCTAGTGGTATATTGTCATTACACAAATAAGTATTCTTCTCCTTCTTCTTTATCTCTCGGGATCTAGTCGATGTAACAACGTGGAACCCACCCACCCACCCACCCACCCACACACACACACACAAAGAAAAACTTAAACTAATTAAACTGTGGACCAATAACACATACTAATCCAGCATAAACTTGAACAGTTTTTGTGTTACCCAACATGTACAGCACATGAAGCTAGTTGTCCACATCTTGCTGCTATCTGATTCAGTCTTGAGAATGCAATCAGTGGTCCCAAACAAACTTGCACTAAGATAAATAATAACTATGCAAAGGTTAAGAGATGCATGATCTCACATGAGATTAGTGTTATATGTAGTTTAACAAATCCAAATTGTTTCCAATGAAAGGGATAGATCCTTGGAAAGAAGAGGGGACCTTCCCTCCAACTAGAACACTTGTGTGAAGGCTCACATGGGATGGCCACACTCATTTACCCACAACTTGCTTATCTTGACCTAAAAAACCTAGCCAAAAATGTTTTTCAGGTCACAAGCAAAGGTATTTATGTTGTATAAACCTGCAGTATGTTTCTTTTACAGGGAAAGGAGTTTCCCCACAAAACTCAAAGTTGGCAGCAAGTTTTGTGATGCTTCCAGCCAACAAGTTGTCACAAGGTTCAAGAAACTGGCCTGGCTCCACTGCAAGCATTTCTAGGACTCACCCCATGTGTTTCAGGTCCCATGAAAGCTTGCCTGATGCCAGGAGCTTGTCTTTGTTCTTGCTGTGTGCCCCAAGTGTCTGTGTGTTCTCTCCACTTCTGTGCCCAAAAGATGAGCTTCAACCATGTGAAGTAATGCTCTCGTTCAGGTGGTTTGGCTGCTACTTTTCTGTTTGTGGGGCTTCCGTGTGCTGCAGTACTTGCCAGACACCCTGATACTTCTCCTGAAAACTTGCATACTTAGAAGTAGGGTTCCTCAAAGACATGGGAAAACACTGAGTTGTGCAATATATTTTTTTCCGAGAAAAAGACCGTGAGGTCAAGAAAAGCCCCCCCGGTGTTTCATTAATAATAGTATAACGAAACAATCCCCCAAAAAAGAGGGAACAAAGATGTAAAAATATAAAATTGTTTCACTTGAAAAAAGGGGGAAAAAAAAAAAAAACGCCAACAGGGGCCACCTTGCCATCAGACGTCTAGACAACGTACCCGCTTTCCATCCAGGCGCTTACGTGACCTAAATAGCGATGGAATATTCTATCATTAGATTTGTGATTGCAAATAAAGAGAGGATTGGTCTATATTCAAAAGAGACCTGAGATATCATCATGGTTGCACCCACCCTTTGGGGACTTGGATGTATTTGGGGTCTAAAAAAAAAAGATACAAGATACATCAGTCCTTCAAATCTTGGATAACGTATATTGTTGATATAATAATAATGACATATAATATGTGTGAGTTAATGTTACTTATCTGTGAAAATGATTTTCTTAAAGAGATGTAACTAGAGGTGGGGAAATGGGCTTGACTTGTACAAGTTTCAGTTTGGATCTAATTATTTCTCTTGAGTGCAAGCCCAAAGCCATGTAAGAATTAATTGGGCCAGGCTCCGAACATATTTTGGGCCCACCAGGACAAGTACCTTAAGCCCAAACCTGACTTGATTAAGCCAGTAAATTTGACTAAACACTAGAAAAGCTGGGCCCAATCTCAATTGAATATGATCTGGGTTGGGCTAGCCCAAATTTCTAATTCATGTTGTACTGAAGTTGGTGATTTTTTTTTTAACTACAGTTTAAGTTTAGACCAATATAATGCCTCTAATATTCTTATATTTTTTTATAAGAATAAAGAAAATTAAATCAACATGCTTTCATCTTAAATGACCATAGATTATTGTTGTATATTTTCTCAACCTACAATAGTATTGTTGGAAATAGCCTACAAATTATTGTTTATAACCACTATAAAAGGTGGGGAAAAAAAAAAAGAATCAACTCATTATCATTTCAACAACAAAAATAAAGAGTAGTAAGTCCGCACGGTGATTATAAAGGAGATTTTTTAAGGCAAAGGTGGAAATTGTGTCCCTCCCTTCAGATGCGGATTATTCGTGAGTATCTGCATCCGAATCCGTCTCCAACCCGAATACAAATATCATTTTTTTCATGTCCGTCAATATTTGTATCCGTATCTATATCCGAAAGTTAGATGCGAATACGGATATGATAAAAGCAATATCCTATTCGTATCTGGTCTGATATCTGAATGTTGGGTGCTTGATAATGATATCTGTATGGAAGAGACTATTCTTTAATGGAATAAGACATTAGATTTTGATATTTTGGGTTGGTGAAAAAGTAATAGTAGAAAGTATTTCATTCTTACAAGAGTAGCAAGAGATATTTTGAGTATTTTGTCATCAACTGTGGCATTTGAATCGACATTTAGCACCGAAGGTCATGTAATCCATTGCTATAGAAGCCGAATGACAATCGATACGGTAGAAGTATTGACATGTATACAATAATATTCATAATATGTCACATTTAATATTATTGTAGATGAGATAAAAAGTAATATAAGTATATCCATTTAGTTTATCTTTAAGCATATGCATTTTCACATATCCATTTAGTATCTGCATCCGATCGCTAATATCTGATATTCAATTTGGAGGATAAGGATATCATTTTTTCACATCCGCCAATATTTATATTTGTATCCGTATTTGAAGGTTGGGTACGAATATGGATATAGTAAAGACAATATCTAATCCGTATCCGATCCGATGGCACCCCTACTCGTCGAGCCTTGGACCTACAATCTTTCTATCACAGTTAAGCTCCCTTGTCAATTTGCCCCAATTATTTTGCACAATGAATGGAAAAATAATGAAAGTATGATTTTAATAATAGTTGTAATAGTATTTTCTTTCATTAAAAATCAAGTAGATTTTAGAAATTAAAGTTAGAATTATTTCATAACCTATCCAAGGTTTCCTTAAAAGAAAAAAATTACTAGAGGAAATTCTTAAATCTTTTATGGTTATTAAGAGTAGTATTAGAATTAGAATATATACTATATTAGAGCTGTGCTAGGAGTAGAGTTTCTATTGTTATGCAATTGTATCTCTATATATACGGGTATTGTCCTCATTATTAATAACAACAACAATTCAGTTGTCCCTTCTTTAATTATTATAACACGGTATCAAGCTTGATTTTTTGATCAATTCCCAACTCAAAATTCTCTTCCAACAAATTACACTTCAAAAAAAAAAAAAAAATAGGAAACCGATTACTGCATCACCCACCAAGCCGCAAACCCATCTGCACCTACAAATTCTTACAAATCCACGTTTTTGTGTCATCCACAATTCCTCCACAAACAAAATCCCCACATCAAAGGTCCTACCCCAATCAAAGTCCCCACATCAAAGGCACCCACCAAAAATCCTTCACCAATCAAAATCTCCACATCAAAAATCCTCCATCAATTTCGTGTGTGGACACCACCTCATCATCAATAAAATGCACTCCTCTAGCGATCTGCATCAGATCCAGCTTCTAATCATCAGATCCAACATCGGATCTCATCACGTGACATCTGCATCTGATCGATCATCGACGCTTGATCATCATCTACATCGTCTCATCATCAACCGACGTAATTCCACCAGCACGATCAGCCTGCTGTGATTCCAATCAAACCATACCTACCATGTCTTCTGAGGCTTCCCGAGTATTGCTAGTGATATAAAATTGGTGAAGGTTTCAAATTGGTCATCCTGGTCTACAACTATTCACGGTACTTTTGCGAGGACATCATTTACTTGGTCACATCAATAGAACTATATCACTCCTATCCTACCTTCTGACACTGATACTGCTACTCAACAGAAATATGACATTGCAAAAGAAATATGGTCAAAAAGAGATGATCATGAAGCTACAAAATAGAGTTACTCCTCGAAGTGCTTAGCGGAAGCAGTCTAGCCTGAAAGCGGCCCAGTGCAGTCTGAAAGCGGTCCAATTCAGAAGCATCTTTTCCAGAGAAACTTGAGAACACATCAAGAGAAGTTTAGAGATCTCACAACTTGTAATCCTATTTTTTCTTATAAAAGGGGATATATTGTTATTAGGATAAAAAGTGATAAAGCATCAATAGATTATATTGTTGTGAGTGTCATCTGTACAGACAGATGTGAGGTTCTCTTCTTTTTCCTGTAATCTGATAAATAGTGGATTTGTATACAGCTCTGTGATTTTCTCGATTTGGGTTTTTTCACTTAATTTCTGGTGTCTTTGATTGATCTTTTTCTTTTCTTCTTTCGTGTTATTGTCGATCGTAACAACTGGTGTCAAAGTGAGTTCGTGATGACAGATGAAGGAAGGATCAGAGTTGAAAGATTCAACGACGCGAACTTCGAGTTCTAAAAGATGCAAATTGAAGACTACCTGTATCAGAAAGATCTTTATCTTCCTCTTGGTGGAAATGCCTAAAAGTCGAAGGAGATATCGACAACGAGAGGGATACCATAGATCTAAAAGTCTTAGGGGCGATCCGATTATCCCTGGTATCAACAGTTGCATTTAATGTCTCTAGAGAGAAGATGACCAAAGACTTGATGGTGACCCTCTCGAAAATGTACGAGAAACCCTCGTCTTCAAACAAAGTTTTTATGATGAAGAAGTTATTCAATCTGAAGATGGCGAACAACAGAAGCGTCACTGAGCATCTCAATGAATTCAAACTTCTAACGAGCCAGTGGAATCCATTGAGATAAATTTTGATAACGAAATAAGAGCTTTGGTTCTATTGTCCAACCTACCAGAGGCCTGGGATGGTCTCGCGAGGGCAGTGAGCAATTTCTATGGGAGAAATCTTGAAGTTTGATGATGTGGTGAGTGTACTTCTCAGCGAAGAGACGCGCAGGAAGTCATCGGGGTCGGCTGAAACATAAGGGAGTGCCCTGAGTGTTGATCGGAGAGGAAGATCGATGAATAGAGATAAGAAAAAGATTGGCAGATCTAAATCCAAATCAGGGAGAGGTATTTTCAAGTCAAGGGGTGCCAGATGTTGGCGATGTAGTGAAAAAGGGCATATTCAGAGGGACTGCAAGCGGAAGAAGGATGGAGAAGAAAAAGAAAAGAGAAGGATTCCGCGTATGTCATGAAGAGTGATAGATCTGATGCGTTAATTCCCTCCTTGGTTGGTTCCAGTAAATCATGGGTGATTGATTCGGGAGCCTCCTTTCACGCTACTTCCCGACATGACATCTTTCAAAACTATGTTAAAGGTGAACTTGGAAAGGTATATTAGGGAGATGATGAACCCTATGATATTATCGGGAAAGGCGATGTGATGGCTAGCCTCTCAAATGACTCGACGCTAAAATGAGAAACGTCAGACATGTACCAAAGCTGAAGAGAAATCTGATCGCTATCTATCAGCTTACAGATGGAAGAAAGAACCCCTTCGATGGTGATGTACGTAAGAGCATGAAGGGTGCCATGATGATGGCACACGGCAGAAGGAATATATCCTGTACATAATGTCGGGTTCAGAGCATCAATTTCCGTTGCTTCACCAGAGTTAGATGCTGGAGTGTGGCATCAGAGACTTAAGTATATGAGCGAGAAGGGAATGCAAGTTATACTCTCCAAAGATGAGTTGCCGGAGTTAAAATCTATCGACTAAGATTTCTGTGAAGACTATGTCTACAGAAAGCAGAAGAGAGTCAGTTTCTCAAAGGCGAAAAAGACTCCGAAGGCAGAAAGGTTGGAGTTAGTTCATACCGAAGCATGGGGTAAGGCTTCAGTTCCCTCTCTTGGAGGCTCATTATATTTTGTACCCTTTATTGATGTTTCAAGTAGAAAGGTCTCGATTTATTTCTTGAAGCACAAATCGGATGTGTTCGATGTGTTTAAGAAATGATTGGCCCAAGTTGAAAAAAATCAGGTCGGAAGCTTAAGTGCTTGAAGTCCGACAATGAGGGCGAATACTGCGATGGCAAATTCGAAGAGTTCTATGCGAGTCGAAATATCTATAGAGTGAAGACAGTTTTGGGAAACCCTCATCAGAATAGGGTGGCAGAGCGCATGAATAGGACAATACTGGAGCATATCAGGAGCATGCAGATACATCTGGATTGCTCAAGAGTTCTGAGCAGATGCAGTCAATACAGCGGTGTATCTTATCAATAGATGGCCATCGGTGCCCTGAACTGCGAAATTCTAGAGGAAGCATGGACCGGTAAAGAAGTAAACTTGAACCACCTGTGTACTTTAGGTTGTATCTCATATGTCCATGTGGAGTTAGATCGCGGGAGCAAGTTGGATCTGAATTCCAAGAGATGCATCTTCATTAGATATGGAATAAGCGAGTACGACTATCGGTTTTGTGATGCAGAAAATTGAAAGATCCTTAGGCATAAGAATGTGGTATTCAATGAGAAGAAGATGCACAAGAACTTACTGACGAAGAGGAGCACTATGGAGAAGAATCTCGAAGTGGCATCTCGGAATACTCCGGAACAACAGGATGTTGCAGACTCGGAGTTCGTCGAACTTGATGATCTTCTTCTGAAGAAGGTTCAGAGCATTTTGGAAGGGATTGAGGAATTCTGGGTAGCGCCTCTGACACCCCAAGCGAGTTGAGGCGATCAACCAGGACGACTAGAGCTCCAGAGAGATATTCTTCTTCCTTGCACTATCTGTTGTTGCCTGACAGTGGTGAGACCAAGTATTATAAGGAGGCTTTGCAGGTAAAAGACAAGGTCAAGTGGGAGTTTGTTATGAATGATGAGATAGAGTCTCTCGAGAACCAAACATGAGATTTGATTAAACTGCCAGAAAGCAAGCGAGCCCTGCATAATAAATGGGCCTACCGGTTGAAGGAGGAGCATGATGGCACCAAGAGGTACAATGAGAGGATGGTTGTGAAAGGATTTCAACAGCGGGAAGATATTGACTTTAACGAGATTTTCTCTCCTGTTGTGAAGCTAGCACTATTAGATCAATTCTGAGCATTATGGCAGCAGAAGATTTGCATCTAGAATAACTGGATGTTAAAACTGTGTTTCTTCATGATGTTTGGGAGAGGACATCTATATGATGCAGTCACATGATTATATTATGTTGGGGAAGAAGTTTGCAAGTTCAAAAAGAGTCTCTATGCCTTGAAACAAGGTCCGAGACAGTGGTATCTGAAGTTTGACAGATTCATAGTTAGTAGTGGATTCATAAGGCTGCAAGTTGATCATTATTACTATTCTAAATGATTTGAGAATTGCTACACATACTACTATTGTATGTGGATGATATATTTGTTGCCGATCAAACATGAAGTAGATTGTGAATCTGAAGGCCAAGTTGGCAATATAATTCTCAATGAAGGATTTGGGTCCAGTGAAAAAAAATTCTTGGAATTAGGATTAGCAGAGAGAGAAAAAAGGTTGTTGAAGATATCGAAAGCTGAGTACGTGGAGAAGGTGTTGAAGAGGATTGACATAACAGACGCTAAACCTATGAACGTCCCGCTCAGAGGTCATTTTAAGCTCTCAAAGGAACATGCTTTGATAATGAAAGATGAAAAGTTCTCATATCGAAGGTGTCATATGCATCAGCTGTGAGCAACTTGATGTATGTTATGGTCTGTATAAGATCAGACATTGCTCAAGTAATGAGAGTTGTCAGCAGGTATATGAGCAATCACGGAAAGGAGCAATGGAGAGTTGTAAGGTGGACCTTGAGATATCTGAAAGGGAGTTCAGATATGACACGCTATGATGGCACAAACGTTCGTCTGCACGAATATGTAGACTTCGACTTTGCGGGTGATGTAGACAGTTGGAAGAGTAAACTGGTTATCTCTTCGCTTTGGGAAGTGAAGCAGTGAGCTGGGTGTTGAGGCCGCAAAAGGTAGTCATCTTGCCTAAGCTGAATATATTGCAACGACAGAAGGTTGCAAGGAGTTGATATGACTGAAAGATTTTATGAAAGAACTTGGAAAGAAGCAGGTGACTCCGTCACTACACGGTGATAGACAGTGTTATAGCTCTTGCCAACAATCCAATCTATCATGGCAAAACCTAATACATTGACGTGCGATACCACTTCATTCGCATTCTTTTAAAGGATGGTGTGTTATCACTGGTGAAGATACACACAGGTCAGAATCTCACAGACGTGCTGATCAAGGTGGTCACGACGGAGAAGCTGAAGACTTGCTCAACATCTGTGGGTCTTTTAGGGTAAAGATCCGGAGTTGATTCGCAACGAATGTCACTATGAATTGAGAGTCGGACATGAGAGAGACAAAATTTCACTGTTGTGACAATAATCAGTCTCCAAGGGGGAGATTGTTAAGTTGTTGGAGCTAGATTATTGCCTTGACGGAGTGTCACCATGATGATCAAGGAGCGATGACAGAGCCTTTCGGGTCATGACGTTGGGCTAGTTCGGAGTTTCAGGTTGATGGTAAAGACAGAGCGATAGCCTCTGGAGTGACGAAGTCTCTGAAGCGATAGCCTCCGGAGTGAAGAAGTCTTCAGAGTCTCCAGAGTAGAAGATCACTCCAAAGCACCTGCTTGGAGAAGCGCTTTGAAACTACAAAGTAGAGTTATTTCTCAAAGGTGTTTAGCGGAAGCGGTCAAGCGACCCAATCCAGCCTTGAAGCGGTCCAGTACTTTTTCAGCAAAATTTGGGAACACGTCATGAACAGTTTAGAAATCTCACAACTTGTAACCTGATTTTTCCTATAAAAGGGGATACACTGTCATTATGGTGAGAGCAATAAAATATTAATAGATTTTACTATTGTGAGTGATATTGTATAGAGGGGCTGTAAAGTTCTCTTCTTCTCTCATGCATCCTCTCTGATAAATAGTGAATTTGTGTGCGGCTCCGTGATTTTTTTTCAATTTGAGTTTTTCACGTAATTTCTGGTGTCTTTGATTGATCTATTTTTGCATTTTTCCTTTTTCTGCATTGTTGTCAATCCAACGCTCCTCCCTTGTTTTTCTGCAACACATACAAGTTTTGTTGTTAGTTTATAAGTTACATTTGGTATTTATCTAATTGAATCATATGAAATCAATTTTAATATCTTTAGAAATTTGCTGAAATCTATTTATCTACCCACTAAAATCTATATGACTCAATTATATTCAAACCCTAAAAACCAATTAAATTTATAATAATTTTCAAATAAATCAACCAATTCTAAACGCTATGAAATTGATTGAATGAATAACTAGAATAAATAAAAATAAAATAAATGTAGTGAAAGACATCAACCCATTTTCTCCACATAAATTTTTTCTAAGAAACAACACTATATGCTTTTAACTATATCTTTACATGTTTATTTCAAAAAGAAGAAAATGATGAGTTGATAAAACCCTAACCCACAAAATTAGCCATTAAATCAATCCATCATGCATCATAAATAAACAACACATCAAGCGACAAATCCATGACACTTAAATGGCCCAAACCACAAATAGGAGGATAATTATTCCAATAAATAAATTATAATTTGGAAATGCAAGAGAAATAAGCTAACTCAATCAGGCCTGGATATTTGCACCCACAACTTTGATTAACACACTTATTGAATTTTTACCCCCACAAATTTGATAAACACAACACCCAATTTTCACAAATACCGTTTATTTCTAAAATCTTTTTTAAAAAAATTCCTAAAGTACCCTCTCATCTAACCAATCCCTTTCACAGCCGAACAACAGAATTCATCTCTCCCCTTCACTTCCTCCCTTTCTTTAAAGAAATTCAAATTCCATCCATAGAGGTAAAAATTCTTTGTGGGAGAGCTCATATCACTTCAAATCCGCATGCATCATCTCCATTCACCAATTCAGGTAAGTTTCTATACCCTAATTTTGTCAATTAATCTCTAAATCTTGAAATTTCTTGATTTTTTTTTATAAATTTTAGTGTACTGATAGTTACTATGAGATTGTAGGTTAGATTCCTTTTAAAAGATAGAGGAAAACTCAAACAATACGATCAAAATCAGTGTTTTTTCGATGTTTTAAGGAGTTGGGTTCGCACGTTGTTCTGCCTAAACATGCTGAACAGTGTGAATTGTTCGGTCGAGCAAACCGTGCAAATATTTTGTGTTCGGCCAACAGTGACCACCGTTGGCCGAACAGTGTAGGTAAGTCTAGCATCTGACGGCGAGCAAACGAAACATGTTTGACCGTCAGGGACCAAACAGCAGAGTTAAGTCTGGCCACTGACGGCCGAACAGTTATATTAAATTTGTGGGGTTGTGTTTATCACATTTTGTGTTAAAAAATCCAATGGGTGTGTTAATCAAAGTTATGGGTACAAATTTTGTAGTATTCTGACAGTTTTCCCTAATAAAAAATGTATTCTATTTTCTTACTATAATGTTTTATGACTCTAATGTAGACATGAGTGGTGCGGGCCCATCTAAAATTCGTTTTACTATTTCGAGTAGACGCTCTAGATATGCACAGAAATAGAGGATGTTCAAGAAAATATTAATAGCGGGGACGAAGAAGAGTCTGAAGAGTTGACGAGGCAATTTTCCGGTGGTCCTTATGACATTTCTATCCTACACAGATATTTGGAATCAAAAAGTAATATATTTTTGCATAATAATTCTTTTATTAAATATTTGAAGAATTTCTCATGATTCTCATTGTGCTCAATTATTTTCTTCTAAGAGAGATTCTTTGAAATTTATGTCACACATCGAAATTGAATGATTGGTCTGTCAGAGAACGCAACCGCCATTTCAAGAATTGCGTTGATCATTCAGGATTGTGAGGGTTGGCTGATATTTCACACCGAAATATCAACTGTATATTAGTTTCAGCTTTTGTTGAAAGATGGTAGCCTGAAATTAATACTTTTCACATGCCATTGGAGAGATGACAATCACTTTAGACGATGTCGTCACACTTATTGGCATATCGGTTATAGGTCGATCCGGCAACCCTCCTACCATGGAAAATGCAACGAAACTGTTTATGAGGACACTTGGTGTGACACAGAGAGCTGCAGATGATGAGTTGGGGCTAGTACAGGGTACATCCGTTAGATTGGAGTGACTCCGTACCAATTTTCTACTATTATTGATGTTGACACAGAAGTCCGAATTAAATGCACAAATAGAGCTTATGCGTTTTATCTGGATGGTGCATTTTATTTAGTGATAAAAGTGGAACAAGAGTTTCTGTTTCGTATGTTAGACTGTTTGACGACCTGGGCGTTGTTTCAACTTACACATTGGGCACAACTACACTGACATATTTATATAGGCAACTTGGGTATGCTTCCAGGGGTGGTGTTAAACAGATTGTTGGTTATTTGTTACTATTAGAGGTATTATTAGTATTTAATGCTTGTTTTAAAAAAAACTTGTTATGAGTATATTACTAATACTGAAGATTTTTGAAACAAAAATGAATATACGAGCATTTTCCTATTATGCAACCCTCACACAATATGAAATATACAAATGATCTTCCACGTGCTTGCATGTGGGGGTCGTATGGATCGGCGAGAAAATTATTGTACAAGTTACAAGCAGTTCGTAAATCTCTTGATTACTTGCAAGCAGATGAGATAAGTTAGTTACCAAACAACTAGGCAGTGTACTTAATTCAGATAGCAATTTTATTAATGTTTACTTTATCATATGTAAGCCGTATAGAACCCATATCAAGAATCTAGAGATCACTATTCTTTCCCTGATGTTGCTTTCTTCACTGGATGTATAAAGTGTGTGGATATTGTTGAACCATATCATCCAGAGAGGGTGTCACGGCAGTTTGGTAGGGTGTAGATTATACCTCATTCACCGATCCTGTCATCTTATTGTAGAAAAGGATACAGTGCGAAGCAGTACCGATTATCCTACAACAGTGTGGACCATTTTTGAAAGAGGTGGCGCAATCATGTATTATCTGAAAAGGAAAGAAGCGTGCAAGTGACATATCAGTGGAATGTCATACACCAGTATATAGAATGCTACATCTAAATATCTCACCCTGTCATTTAAAATCTGGTGCACAGATCCATGGGCTTAGAAATACAAACACATGTCACGGATGTTGCACCCAACATCTTTGCTCAAGTAAAATATTTAAATATGTTTAAGTTTAAGCATTCATTTTCCCTTTTGATACTTTTTTTCCTGCATCGTGTGCTCATGCATTGCGTATTTGCAAACCCACACTGTAAAGATGGGTCATGAAAGAACACACTATAACTGCTTTGTATAATATTGTTTACAATATTGGAACAAACACTTGAAGGCGGTGAAAAAGAATATCCGATGAAGGATACTCGTGTATATAAACGAAAGAAATAGAACTTTACTATTTTTTGTTCAGTTAAAAATGTATAATGTTTGAACTCGCATAACTTAAATTATTTAGTTAATTTGTGCAAATTCTGAAAACTGTGATTTTAATTTGATGAGTCCTGTGAACTGAGATGAATGAAAATTTTGTATATGATTTAAAATGTGATCTTGTTAGGAGATTTTTTTGTTAGCTTGCGTTCAGCCAGGAATAACCGAACATATATGCTCAGTTTGGCTGTCCGAACAGAGTACATATGTTCAGCCTCTGATAGCCGAACAGAGCATGACTGAACAGAACAAATTCCAGCATTTGTGTATTTCCATAGAGATAATTCAATATTTGTGATTGAATCCAGTATTTATGTATTTCCAAGTGCAAAAGTAGCATGAATGAATCTTGTGAATCTTTTAGTCTTTTTATTTAAGATTATAATGATTTATATTTTTTTTAAAATGTGATGATTGTGTTAATCAATTTTTTGGGTGCAAATATTTAAGAGGAATTTTGGGGAAGATTTGGATTTTACTTTGGGAGTCAAAGCAGACAGCTGAATTTGATTTGTGAAAAACTCTCAGCCGTCCAGATGAAAGATGGACGGACGAGAATAATTTCAGAGCTAACCCCCGAGTTCATTTGAGCGGGACAACTCTGCAGCAGTCACTGCCAGGGTCTGGTGAGTTCTCTTAATACTTTGTTTTATTTCTCTCATTAATTTGTTCAATTCTGAGATATATTTAGTTATTTGGTGAAGATTGACTTATATATATGTTATGATTTACAATTGTGCATGGCCAGTATGACATTTGAACAAATTAGTATTAGAAACCCTAAAAAAAGAGAAGAAAAGAAAACAGTAGAGAATTCTTCTCAGCAAATTAGTTTGATATTTACTGTTTAAAATATTATGAAGCAATTGACTGCGATTTATATGATTAGATCGTAACTAGGCCTGTGTATGATCGATTTGGATGGCTCACCATGCAAATCATATCATAGATGTTTTTTCTACGAAATGTGTATGTATTGTAGACTTTTAGGTGCCTCAAATTTCAACTCTTAGGGTTTAGCAGCAAGGAACTGGTCGATTTTGCCAGAACAGCCACTTAACCGATACTTTGTCAGGTTTTATCAAGTGATATTTTTATCAATTTGAGTCCTTTTTCCTATTAGAACCAGAGATTTTTTTTTTTTTTTTTAATACGATAAGCTTCTACTAATATCTGTTCCCATTATTTGTTTCTGATTTGATGTGTGCTGAAAATTTTAGTTGTCAAGCAAGAAAATGATATTTCTAGTTTCCGAACAATATACATATCAGATACATCATTCTACATCCCTATCATTGAGTTTGTACAAGATGTGAATACATATGAGATACGCCCATTGTACACCCCTATCACTGAGTTTGTACAAAATGCGGATACATATCAGATCATTCTACATCCCTATCATTGAGTTTCTACAAAATGCGAGTACATATCAGATACTTCATTCTACATCCCTGTAATCGAGTTTTTACAAAATGTGAATACTTATCAGATACTTCATTCTACATCCCTATAAATTGAGTTTGTACAAAATGTGAATACATACTAGGAAACTTTTGATGATGTATGCAAAGAACACTGATCAAGTACAATATCAACTGAAATTAAATGTTACAGGAAAAACTTGTAAATGCTAAGACCTTAAGACATTCTTGTTTATTTGATTCTTATTTATTTGGTCCTACAAATATTGCTCGAGGACGATGTGTTAATACGAGCAAATCAATCACCTTTCTCAACCAACATCCTCCCGCGCCGTAAGTTACTAAGTTTCTTTCATCATTCGAAACTCAGCTCTCTGGCAGTTCTTCATGTTAGAAGATGAACAGATCACTCCATATCCTATGCTTCTACTGTACCTTCATCTTTACTGGATTCCAAGCTCGTTATGCATCCACACCGCACAATTGGCTTTCGGCATTTCATTCTGTTCCTTTTTGAAGGAAAAAAAAAAGGATATTGATGCCTGTTTGAGTTGAATCAGGTTTAACTCGTTGACTAATCGTAATTACAGTTCTTTCAAGGATATCAATTCTTGTTAAGAGGCTTGTGCAGACTTCTGACTTTCTGTTCTTCACACCAAATTCAATTATTTGGGATTCTGACCAACTGCACGAGAGAACCAGCTGTTACAATCAGAATGGAAAAGAAAGAAAAACAATAAAGAAAAATAGAGCATAGGGGTCCTGCTCTCTCTGAATCTCAGTTGAGAAGTAATTCTCAGATGGGGACTGTTTACTTGCTGCCAACTCTTCTCCCTTTTAAGAAATTGTTATACAAAAAGGTCCTCCTTTTCCGATCATTTTCTCCATGAGCAGAATCACAACAGGTATTTTAAATCATTTACCAAAAGAAAAGAAAGAAATGAAAAATCTCAGTCTAATTAATTAAGACAAGCATAGACAACTACACTCTTTATTATTGAAAAATTTATCATGTATGGTTGATGTTTAAGTACTCACAAGTCCTTGTTACAGACCTGATGACCGTTGGCTGGTATTTTTCAAATTCTCCCGGGTCCTTTTCTGATTCCTGCCACCCTCTCACCAAACACTTTGCTTCACAAAAGGGAAATTAAAATACAAGGAAGAATATATGAGAGAAAGATGCATAAATTATTTGAAGGAACCTAACAACAAACCTGTTGGTGAGCCATCGCTCCATCGCGAAGATTTCTTCTTCACATCTCTCTTAAAAGACCCATAAACATTCACACACCTCCTCTGATTACAACAGCTCCAATTGAATCCTAGCCATGGAGTTGTGTCGCGTGTTCAGTGAATTGAGATGTGTGATGCCAGTGTTCATCCTCGTTGTGATGTTTTCGCGTGCAGGTTGTTCTTGTTTGAGATCCTGGATTGTTTCATTGTGTTTGTGATGTAAGTTTTCCTGATTGTTTTCATTTTGGTGTCTGATGCAGTTGCGTATGATCCATTGGATCCAACGGGGAATATTACGATAAAATGGGATGTAATGTCTTGGACCCCAGATGGCTATGTGGTGAGTTCTTCCTCTTCCTCTGTTTGATTTCTCTCTCTGTGTTCATTACTTTCATTCTAGTCCTATAACAAAGAATTGACAGTAACTTGCGATCCTCAGGCGGTGGTGACGATGAACAACTTCCAGATGTACAGGCACATCATGAGCCCAGGGTGGAGCTTGGGGTGGTCGTGGGCGAAGAAGGAGGTGATCTGGTCCATGGTGGGAGCTCAGACCACTGACCAAGGAGACTGCTCCAAGTTCAAAGGCAACATCCCTCACTGCTGCCGGAGGAACCCCACAGTCGTCGACCTCCTCCCTGGCGTCCCATACAACCAGCAAATCGCGAATTGCTGCAAGGGAGGGGTGATTGGGGCGTACGGCCAGGACCCATCAGCCTCAGTCTCGTCCTTCCAGGTCAGCGTTGGCCTCGCTGGCACATCCAACAAGACGGTGAAGCTGCCCAAGAACTTCACGCTGCTCGGTCCTGGGCCGGGGTACACGTGTGGCCCGGCAACGGTTGTCCCATCGACCACGTTCCTGACTCCTGATCGCCGCAGGAAAACTCAGGCACTGAGTAAGACTTACACACACAGCCTTTTATTTCATTGTGAACACAAAAAAATCGCAATCTGAACACTTGCGTTCTTGCGCAGTGACATGGAACGTCACCTGCACATACTCGCAGTTTCTAGCTTCCAAGAACCCGAGCTGCTGCGTCTCCTTCTCATCGTTCTACAACGACACAATCACTCCTTGTCCCAAATGTGCTTGCGGTTGCCAGCACAAGAACTGCATCAAGTATGCTACCCTCAACTCATTCTCCATCAATTTCATAGATGTTCTTGCTGAATTTACCAACGAATGAACGAATTAAAATCGCAGTAGCGACTCCAAGCTTCTGAGCGTGAGCGGGGTGAACACACCAAGGAAGGACAACGCCCCATTGCTGCAGTGCACCAACCACATGTGCCCCATCCGCGTGCACTGGCACGTCAAGATCAACTACAAGGACTACTGGCGCGTCAAGATCGCCATCACAAACTTCAACTACCGGCTGAACTATACGCAGTGGACCCTCGTCGTCCAGCACCCCAACCTCAACAACGTGACCGAGGTCTTCAGCTTCGACTACAAGCCCCTGATGCCGTACCAGTCCATCAGTGAGTTCGAACTCTCACCGTCTGTTCTGAACTATGGCAGTCTCAGAACTTTGACATGAATGAATCTGTTTGCAGATGATACTGGGATGTTCTACGGCATGAAGTACTACAACGATCTGCTCATGGAGGCCGGGGCTTTTGGGAACGTGCAGTCGGAGGTTCTTCTTCAGAAGGACCAGGATACGTTCATGCTGAAGAAAGGATGGGCGTTTCCGAGGAAAGTCTACTTCAATGGTGACGAATGCATGCTGCCGTCCCAGACGATTACCCTCATCTTCCTAATTCTGCTCCTGTAAGTGCCAGAGTCATGGTCCCTTGGTTTGCTACTTCAGTGATCTTCCTGATGCTAACAGTATTGTGGTAGACACTGTTGCTGAGAGATTTGACAGTGTAAATGTTTAAATTTTTATTTCTTTAATGAATGAATTACGGAAAAAAATTCAAATTTTGGTTTGGTTTCATTCTTCAAGTTGTGAAAACCTAGCATTTTTTGTCTATGACGCAAATCTTATCGATCTTCTGCCCTTTATTTCAGACCTTTGTGCATGAGAATTTGAAGGGTTGCTCCTTGGTCGCATGAGCTTAAACTGCATGACCATACGGTAGGTACTCCTACCTTCCACCTCAGCTTTCTAGGGGTTGTGACAAAAGTGTTTTCAACTATGAACACAATATTTTCTTCTAAATTCTCATGCTCACAAGCTGTATTAGAATCATGTGACAGTGAAAAATTTCTCATGGAGTCTGCTCAAATATGGAGGTTTTTGCTCCATAGCTGACCCATTGTCTTCTTATTTCATTCTACCATGAAACATAACCATTCATTAAGCATACAAGTTTTAGTCCCTGCTTCATGTCCCCCATAAACCATAAAAGTAACAATTCGAGTTTGTGATGAGAATGTATCAAACAAGAAGAAATTGATAGAGAAATGAATTTAGAATAGACTAGAATTTCTAAAACAAATAAATTTTTGTTTTACAAATATTATTTTGTGTCGCATAATTTACCACCCAACCTCCCTTCTCCCTCCCACAATCAACATGGCCATATAAATAACATACATTACAAGAAAGCTAACAGCTTAAATTCTCTGTAGCTAAATAGGGAAAGATAAACCATTAATATACATAACTCTGATTTTTGACGCACCTGAACTTTACTTCAGTAGCAGGATATCTGATCTCACATCTCTTAACATTTTGATGCAACTTCAGAAACCGAACCCATTTCCTGAAGCTTGGGGGAACTTGTTTGAAGTCGAACCATCAAAATTTTCCCAATAAGCTGTAGTGTGTGTTACTAGACTAGACTAGCAAACATAACAAAACTGCCCAGATGACCATAACCGGAAGTGACAAGGGGCTTATGCACTGGGGGCCAGCATTGGGTAGCCATGGATATGCATCAGGAGGGGGCATCACACAGTTGTCACCATTGAAGTATATACGTCGAGGGAAGGCCCAGCCCTTGTCGAAGGTGAAGGTCGATTGGTCCTTCCGGAAGAGAAGTTCTGATTGCACATTTCCGTAAGGGCCTGCTTCCATGAGCAAATCATTGTAGAATTTAACTCCCCATAGCATCGCAGTGTCATCTGAGGAATAAAACCAGTCAGAAGTTATAAAAAGATACCAAAGAAGCATATATTAGGTTAACACAATATAGTTGTGAATCATACATCAAGGGAGAAAGGATAAATGCCTGTCCAAAATATTAGAGCACCGATGAAATTCAAATGTTTGAGATTTTGGTTTTAGATGTGGGAATACAGCTGTGTGACCCTTCCAATTTTGGAAAATTGATTGTTACAGTTGAACAACTACATATTAGAAACGCAAGAGCATTGAAAACTAAAAAAAATCAAAACCAAGAAGAATGGAAGTACTAGAAAACAAAATGATAAGCCAGTAATTATGATCCAACTTCCTGTAAAGGAAAAGCCCAAATCTAAACAGGCTGAATCCTCAAGCCACACGATGGAGAAGAAAAAAAGAAAAGAGGCTAGATGACAATGTAAGAATTGAAAAAGGAATTAACATAAAGACAAGGTTAATAAGTTTACTTACTTATGGATAAGTAAGGGGTCAAGGACTTGTAGTTGAAGCTAAAAATTGTAGTTACATTGTCAAAATTAGGGTGCTGGACCACCAAGTTCCACTGCGTGTAGTTCATCCGGTAGTTGAAATTCGTTATTGTGACCTTCACTCTCCAATATTCTTTATAATTGAGTTTGACATGCCAATGAACTCTTATTGGACACATATGAGATGTGCATTGAACCAAAGGCGTGAAACTACTCTTGCCGGGGCCATTCACAGCAGACGCCAAATAAGGTGAATCTCCTCTGTTCCAATAAAGCATAGTACATCATTTCCAGACTAATACAGAAATATTGCAAGATAATTGAAATTAAAGATGAATGTTAGAACTCACTCCACACAGCTTCCTGGCTGAGTTATATTATTTTGGCATCCACAAGTGCATGTTGGGCAGTTGACAATAGTGTCATTATAGAATGATGAAAGAGAGACGCAGCATGTGGGAGTCTTCTGAGAGAGGAATTGAGAATACGTACATGTAACATTCCATGTCACTGCAGGAAGTTGGAAACAGTTAATATTTGGTGTGTGTGTGTGTGTGTGTGTGTGTGTGTGTGTGTGTGGATTCAACCAAAACAGTGATACTCATAATATGAGTAAGATCAAAAGCAAATTCAAGAAACCAAAATCAAAGAACTATTCATCGACATAATTGTACCTACAGGAATCCATATTTTCCATGCATTTGTCTTCTTTATTAAAATGATGAAGTTTTATTATATGCATTTACTCCACATTTATTTTGCAACAACACTTTAGTTGCATGTGGACTTTATTTAGACTAAAATAA
This sequence comes from Agave tequilana, assembly GCA_038442645.1. Classification (NCBI taxonomy): domain Eukaryota; kingdom Viridiplantae; phylum Streptophyta; class Magnoliopsida; order Asparagales; family Asparagaceae; genus Agave; species Agave tequilana. Next base: position 110,797 of record JAVJIF010010453.1, on the reverse strand, counting down.
TGTTTTCTTGTGATTAAAAGATTAGATATGTAACAATTGAGTTTCTACTGCGGTCATCTTATTAGAAAATAGAATAATGGGGATCTTCAAGAAGCAAAATTTGGTTCTATGAGTTCAGCAAACTTTTAGGATGCTCACAAGTCTCAAATCCACATCCACCGATAGATTTCTCCTCTTCTACAGGCTAACCATATCAGAATGTATCATGAGTTATTAAAACATCCAAATGCACCTTCAAGATTTTTCGCAACATGGGTAGAAAGTTATTATCATATATTTATAATGTGTTTCAACCAGTGCGAAAGGCTTTTACAGTTTGGTTCATCTCAAAGATTCTTGAAAAAATAAAATCCAGTTAAATCAACAAAGCTTGTCTAGCATTATTTGTGTGAAGCATAAATGGCATGAACTTCACACATCCAACAAAATTATGGATAGCATGAATTCTGTCTAAGGTTCTCCATTTAGAATCCCAATGGTTTATGAAATTGTCTAGAATTAGGGCAAAGCCATGAGGTTCCTGATACAATTTAAATATTTTTTAGTCAAATGTAAAGGATTCTCTGAACTATTGTTTACGTTTACTTTCAATCTATGATATTTGCATCATGTTGCTAGTTTCTTGCAAGCAAGTACATGTCTTAGTTGATGATCAATACTTATATAAACAGATGGATCAATAAGGTTCATGGTTAGTCACTGAACGTGATGAGATGGTAGATCCGTCTGCAACACATACAGCGTCATCATCAGATACAAAAATCAGGGTCCACTAAGTTAACTATGTATATCATCAACTAATGTGTTACATGACAACTAAAATTGATTTTTGAGACTTATTTCATCCCTTTCCGGGGGTAAGAATTAATTCATTTTCCTCACCGACAGAATGTTCGTGGTAACCTTTCTGAAATTCTTATGCTCCAAAATGTTCTGCTATGTTACTAGAGCATGCTAACTTGTGTTGGAGAAAAATCAGCACTTCAGTATCGAACATAAATGCAGAACAAAGCTGATTCAGAATAGAACTATGTTCAATGTAAAACCTTAAACTGAAGAAAACTTTGTTATGTCACTTACTTAGAGCCTGGGTGGTTCGCCTTCCATCTTGTGTGACAAATTTACTAGGTTTCACAATCTTAGCAATACCACAAGTATACCCAGGCCCAGGGGCTTTGAGTGTGAAATTCTTTGGTACACGCACGGTCTTGTTTGTGGTGCCAGCTGCGCCCACACTGACCTGGAAAGAACTTGCAGCATTTGCTGGATCTTGCACCCAAGAATTGATGACCCCTCCTTTGCAACAATTGGCAATCTGCATGTTGTAAGGAGTACCAGGAAGGAGATCGACGACTGTGGGATCCTTCTTACAGCAATGAGGGATGTTGCCTTTATATTTAGAACAATCTCCCTGCTCTGTAGTTTGTGCCCCGACCATTGACCAGATCACCTCCTTCTTTGCCCATGTCCACCCTAGTGTCCAGCCTGGAGCTTGTATATGACGATATTGTTGATAGTTGTACATAGTAACGACAGCCTAAACAGGTTCGCAGAAACGATAAATTCTTATTCTAAAGATTGCAACATGTCCAGTTATTAAAATTACTGATAGCATCTATTTCTGTAACAAGAAAAACACATTATACTTACAACATATCCATCTGGAGTCCACTGCATGATATCCCATTTAATGGTTATATTTCCATTTGGATCGAGTGAATCATACGCTTCTGATAGATCAAAAGGAAAGTAATACTCAAATCAGATTACCAATTTCAATTGAAGAAATAAGCAGAATCTGAAAAATAAAATTAACACTAAATCGAAAAAACAAGACAAAGGAAAAGTCAAGGAGAAGTGCTCCCACAATGACCCACAAATAGAAACTAAATCTGAAAGTAGTTGCCACTCCAACTTTACAGTTCTTAGTCTCAAATTTCCTGAATTCTAAAACAATTTCTGCCTAATGTAAAAAATCAAATAAGCATTCAGTACTGAAATTCATTACACATCTACTGTCCACAATGTAAGGTGACAAATACACAAGTCCCTTGATTATTTAATACTCAGAGCCTGAGATCTAAACCTCATGAGGGAAAAAAGGAAAAGAGATATGAGATCTTTTCCAATACTTTTGAGATCACTCAGTCCATGCAATATCTTCAGCTAAAGCTAACTCAAAAATAAATCATGTACTAGTTCATTACTTCAATATACTCATCAGTCATCAGATCTCTTATTTTCTCGAAATGGGCTAAGGTGGCCTACATCCCTGTGGATTCCATATTGAATAATTAATGTTATCAACACTTAAAACACTGAGAAATCAGGGATTTGGATAATAAAAGATAAGTCTATATCCATTCTGAGCTTTAAAAAAGACCACCTCAAGAATTCAATGGGTGCTCCGTTCCTGGGTTCTAATTATATTTTAATTTAAGCTTAGGGGCAGATAAATTTCCAACAAAAGAAAAAAGGAAAAAAAAAATCCCCAATTCATCAAGACCAACAGTCCCTACAGCAAAATCTAACACAAGTGCCAAACCCAAGCAAAATGGAGCTGAAACAGATGTAGTTACAAGAACACATTAGATTAAGCCGGAAACACAAACATGCAAAAAGATCAAATTTTGACAAGATTACAGAACAAATTCAGAGAAAAGAGAAGGTGGGCACTTGCCTGTAGTTGTCACACTTGATAAGACAACAAGCAGGGCAATGGAGATGGCCAAAGGTGTGAGCTTTGAGAAGGGCCTGCAGCCCTCAGACTCCATTGCTGGTAGAGTGCAAGAGATCTTGGATCTAAACTCTATAGCAATGAAGAGTGAGAGAGGAGCAAAGAAAGAGTCCCCTCTGGCTTTTGTCACATAAATGAGAGAGAGAGAGAGAGTTGGATTTGTGATCTTAATTAATAGAGTGAGTTTTTATGGGTGACTTCTTTAACTGGACTGGAAGCTGGAGAGAAGTGGGCCCCAATATTACCCTTTTGCCATTTCTTGATTATTTACAAGCAAATGGAATATTTTGATACTGACTTTATTTTAGCTAGAGAGGCTAAATTATTGAAAAATGGTAGTGATTCCCAGGGTAGTTAAATTAAATTAATGAAGTTTGTTGAAATTGAATAGTAATTAACATGTTTAATTGTTAATTATCAGCGTATGGATAGAAATATAGCACCAAATTTAATATTCTAGCAAAGAATATTTCTAACTCATTGTGAGTCTATGAACCATACGATACGATAGAACTACTATTAGAACCACTATACTATTATGTCTAAAATAAGACTCTGAATATTATTAGTAATACAATTCTTAATTACATCAAACAGTAGATACTGATTGATTTGCCTAGATATTACAAAAGAATAGAAAACGATTTTTTTTTGTCTGTCATGTTAGTTATTTCATACAAGATTCACGCATAAACTAAAAGCTTATTTATCAAGATCAAAGGGAAGGTGTGTTTAGGCATATCTGATTCTATTACGAAAGGGTTGCCAAAGATTGCATGATCTCGAGGACGTCTGAGTTGCGAGAGGGGATTCTTCTTTCTAACCACTAAGTTCTCTTCTTGATTCTTAAAGGAGATGAGAGGCCTCTAAGAGAGAGATTAGGTCATAGTAGTGGAAAGGAAATTCAATCCATGATATTTATAGGCTCAAGGCAATCATAATTCAACTCATCAATGATCTGGCCCTTGATTAATATCAAGCGTTCCACATGTGTAGATGAGATCCACATTACAAATTTATTTACACTAATGGCTAAGTGTAATTGAAATGAATTTACATCCAAACCATTATCCTTGATCAACTCTTTATTGAGTCCAACAACATAGACTTACAGAGACGGGTGTATAATATCTAATTAGACTTATATCAGCCCTAATCAATTTACACTCTAATCCAAATAAGTCTGACATATCACAGACTAGTCGGATTTTGATTTTCTCTGCTGCTTAAAATTTCGGACAATCCAACTCTTGATTTCGGCTACAAATTCATACATGGACCGTTGTGATTTGCTCTGGGATGTGTTAATTTGATTTGAATCATTAACGTTTTTAACAAACAAGAAAGTGCAATGAAAAATAATAGCTCACCAAGTAAATTAAATCACAAGGGCAAAATGGACATTTCCCACCCTCCAAGTGATAAAGGTCACCGACAGAGGAGCGGATATTTTCACCCCAAAGAATGACAAGGCACCCTAACAATACCCAAAGATTATTACAAGTTTGCCAATTTCTTTTGACTATTTCACCCTTGGTAAAAAGTCTAAAAAAAACCCCTCCCTCTCATCCTCCCTCTCCCTGGCCACCCCCGCTCCCCTTCCGCAGCCACCCCCGCTCCTCCTCCTCCCCCCTGGCCTCCACCTCCCTGTCCCCTCCCACCTCGTCCCCCCTCTTTCCCCATCTCCGCCCCTCCCCCTCACCAGCCTCACTCACTCCTCCTCAGCTCCCTCCCCCGACCCCCCCCCCCCCCAGTCAGCCTCCCCCCCAACAAAATCTACCCCCCACTATAGTTCTGTTCGGTCAGATCAGGCTGAACATATCAGTTCTGTTCGGCCAATTCTCGCCGAACAGATCCAGGGGCGGAATTCGTTGGAGGGGAGGGGCAGAGGCCGGTGGGGGGGAGGGGCCCGGGGGTGGGAGTGGGGGAGCGGAGTTTTTTTTTTTTTTTTAGCGGGGGCGGGGAGCAATCAATGGCGAGGGCGGGAGGAGGGGAAGGAGGAGGAAGGAGAAAGGATCTTTTTGGAGGTTTTTTTTAATTTTTTTGAGTGCTTTTATCAATTTTGGTGGTATCTTTGTCATTTTTGGGTGGAAATATCCGCTCCCCACCGACAGTGGCTGTTAGCACACTTCTTGGCTGGGTTCCAAACACGCCCATCACAATCACACCCCCTCCCTCTCACTAGCAAATGGGACCCAATCATAATAATATTTTTCTTGTATTTTCTTTTCAAATTTTATATGATAATAGTGTCGGTACAAAAATGCACTAATGTCTGTTCTTTCTTTTCTTTTCTTTTCTTTTTTTTTTTTTTTTTTTTTAAGTTTAAACACAACATCGATATGTGATGATTTAAATAATAAGGTGCACCATCAACATCATTATTTCGCTCCCAATACACACCAAAGTTCATGAAATTAATTTGGCCATCAACATCATATATCATATTATATATTATATTATTATTGAAAATTTTTATAAAGGATGTTGTTACCACCAACCTCCCCCTCTTATTCTTCTTCTTCTTATCATTATTATTATTACTATTATTATTATTATTATAAGGCATGTCTAGTTTCTGTGTTGGAGTCTTGTGTGACATGTAATGCGTCCATCCACATGCAGAGGGGTGAGCATCGGTTCTCGCAATTTTTTGCAAAAGCAAAATCGAAGCGAACAGTTTTGAAACCCGAACTCGGTTCAGAACCGAGTTTCAACCGAACGGTTCGGTCGGTTAGGTTCTGTTTGGCCCAGTTCAGTTTGCTCTGAGCACAAATACTATTTTTTCTGCTTATGAAACCGACCGAACCGAGTTGAATCGAATTGTTATTTAAAACCGAACCGAACTAGTCGGTTCCGCTCGAAAATTCGGTCCGGTTCCGTTGCACCGGAGTTCTGCTCACCCTATGAAATTGAAACAGCTAATTTTGATGACTGTGAATCTTGATTATGAGAGGATCAGCTGAACCATCCTGAACACGGAACAGGCCCCCTACATATGTTACAATTTGCTTGTATAATAAGGACAACCTTAGTCAATTTGGAATCTTAGTGATCATGTCATCATGATGCCATATTAAAACACTATGGGCCTGTTTGGTTGTCGTAATGGTCATAATTCGTAAGTCGTAATTGGTAAAGTCTTTTATGGTTGTAAATGAATTACATGCATGTAAGTTTTACGGTATTTGGTTGGTAATATAAAGTTATAAGTGGGAAAGTGTATTGTATTTTACGCTATTTGATTGTCGTAATGTGTAAGTCGTAAGTGAAAAAGTTGACCACAAAATTAACTATTTGGTGATTTAAAAAATTTTAATATTGCAAATAAATATTAAAAATGTTAATTATTGGGTTGCAAGTGAGTGGCAGTTGAGTTTTGTAAGTCATTTACGAATTACGGCCTTTTACGCGAAACGAATAGCCCCTATATTTAATCCAAATTTTTTTTTTTCATAAAATAAGTCTCAACACGTTGAAAACGAGATTTAAACTCTAGATTTCTTGTCAACTGCAAAGAGTTTATTTGTCACTACATAAATTTTACGGTTACTGTAAAAATTTATACCGGTTTACATAGAGCGGAAGCACAAAGAAAAACAAGGCGAAAATAAAAGAGTAGAAAAAGAAGAAAAGGAGCTAGTTTTTGAAGGGAAAAAAAAAATGTATTTGTCACTGATTTATATAAATAAATGATGTTATGACAAAGACCCTCACCACACTTGTTGTCTTGTATGACATTTTTTTTCTTGCTTCATTTTTTTGTTTGGTGATTATTGTGTTCTTGCTTGTTTTGAGTTTTTTCTCTCTCATGGTATTCTGATATTCTGATATAAATGAGATTTTTTTTTCCATACACCTGTGGATTCAAACATCACAGAGAGCACAAGGATATGCATCTTTACAACTGTAACACAACAACAAAGCTATATAGAAAGCAATTCAAGCAGTTCAATAGAAAAACAGAGGGATCCTTCAAAGCACACATTCATACTTTTCAATGTTCACATGCAACTCTACATCTGGATCTCAAGTGTGCATTCCTGTCTTTATTTGAAGGTAAAAAAAGTTATGCAAATCCTGTAAGCAATGCCAAAGTTCCAAGTAGCAAGCAGAACAGTAGGCGCCATGCAGAGCTCCAGCTTAAAATTTAGTACCTCTAGAGTTTATTTTGAGATCAAAGAAAAGAAGAAAGCAACCATCTGTTAACTCTTGTGTTTTATTTTTATCTTCTGTGCTAACCCACTTGAGCATAAGCCAAGTACAATTCAAACCCTAATTCTCCCTCAAAAAAAGAGAGGCTGGAATCGCCTTGTCTACCTACATACACACATGCACAGATAACACGCACAGTCTGACTCCCGAATAACTGTACCACTACTCTGCTGCAAAGAGCTAGCCATGGTTATTGGTGACCGAGAGTTGATGCAGCTGGCGTGTCAAAGAACCACACCAACTTCCCTTCAGTCGGCTGAACCATCCTCGCAGGGATTGAGCAAGCATTGATCCCCTCAGAGCTGCTGTCGTCAAGGGCAAGGCGTACTGCACCAGCCTTGTCTTCACCCACTGCGACAATGGCGACATTGGATGCTGAGTTGATGACGGGGAGGGTGAAGGTGATCCTCTCGGGTGGTGACACGGGAGAGTTGGTGATGTAGGTCACCCAATCCTCCCTCTGCTCAAGGGCTGGATGGCCAGGGAAGAGCGAAGCCACATGGCCATCGGAGCCCATGCTGAGTAGTATGAGGTCAAACTTGGGACAGTCATTGCTCTCTGAGACATCCAATATTCGAACTTTGACCAGCTGGCGAATGACGAACTCGTATTCACTAGCTGCCTCGTCCACTGTCACATTGTCGTTGATGGAGTGCACATGGCTATTGAGAACAGACACCTGAGATGCAATTTAGAAAGGTTAGTGATAAACATTATCGCCGTTATGTTATCCCTTTTGTGGAAAATGCAACAAAGTGCTAGTGCGTGCAAAGAATCAGAGTTGAACCCAGAAGATCTGCTGAGTCCAAAAGAGTTTTCTCATGAACAAAATCAGGAATATAAAAATTACTTTGTCAACAAGGTAAACCTTGGAATTTTTTTTTGGCAAGAATGTATCACAGTTGTCACAAGGAGAGAAAATTAGCACATTCTTTTAACGGGTATATTCAAACTCAGTATATCACCGCAGTTTTATCAGATTAAGACTTCTCTTCGTGATAACAGAATTAAGAGACATGTGCCATAAACTAGAACAGGGTGAGGCCTTTTTACAGAATTTGTATAAATGAGCATGCGATGTCATAGTTCCTGCATCATCATACTTCGACGACATGCTTAATGCCTGTTCCTAGACGATCAATATCAAGGAAAGCAGATTGATGTTTCCCCTTTATATCTGACTACACTTTTTAGAAATTTCCAGATGAGGGTTTTGGAGATCCATGCAATTAATTACTCAACCTCGGGCTTGATTGCAGGCAATCAAGATTGTTAAATAACATTGTAACTTATGAATAGTGTGCTAAATGATCAAAATGAACCCTATCAAGTGCTAGACACGGTCTACAGATTTATGACCATTAAATAGAGAAAAGAAATATCTACCAGCACTATGTGAACTTAATAGTGCTAGAACCAAACATGAGAAATAGGCCATCCCAAGTTCTCAAAAATGATATCCTTGTAGGTGCGTCCCAAGGTTCTTATCAAATTTAGCTAAAGTCTGCTAATTTACTGAATTTGAGTGAATTGACACCCATTGGGATGAGTTACAGCTTCTCAACTGAGGTCAAATAGAAACAGCTCAACAGAGACTTTAAAAGACAGTTATCTGAGTGTTCCAGGCTTGGTTACATCGATCTCTTAGGTCAGGTGATGATGGTTTTCTAGTTAGACTGATTCTTTCTGTGGTTTCACGATTGCTGACAGTTTCCAACTTGGATAGGACCGAACATTAGTTGGTTCATATTTCTGGATCTTCCACGGTGATCTAAAAAAATAATCAGTACAAGCCAACTAGAACCTAAACTGAACAAAGGCTCAAAACAAAGTTCAACAGCAGTAACTGGTCAGGCTCAGACAGTCAACTGTGGGAACACTGGATTTCTGACTGCCTGAAGTTAAGACTCCACTAGAAAGGGGGGCCTGATCGTCAACAAACAAAGAGATTTTTCCATTAGTTGGGTTGCGGTCCTAACTCCTGAACCTGTCGACAACCTATGCGGCAGAGCGGAATCAGCTATCCTGATCCCTGATGCTATTGTCGATTGCTGGGATGGTGGGTTCCAGATGGTCTTCAATCTTCCCACATTATAGACATTTTGACGGTTTTGATTTGTTGTTGAGTACTGCTATTGTTTGTTAACTATTGTTCCACATTCCATTTTCTACATTTTAAGAAGCTACTTGGGCTACTTATTTACCAAACAACAACAACAACATCATTATTACAACCCCCCTTCAAAAAAAAAAAAAACAACTTCTTAAGCTGAAATATAAATTGTCAAAGCCTAATCGATCATAAAGAAAGTATCACTAACTCAAATATATCAGATGTGCAAGCTTCATGCAATAACACAATGAATGTTTAGCTGCTTTAGCATCTGTCAGAATTTAGGTAAAAACCATGATTCTTGGACACACAAGTTTCATGTCCTGAACAGGGGCATTTAGGAGACAAATGCCAGAAATTTTGTCCTAAATTCAAACACGGAAACAAGTTTTAATGTTCTGACACAGGTATCAGAGTACAGATGTCGAGCAACTGTCCAACATTCAAACACAAATACAAGGAGACACACACATGACCACATGTGTGCACCTGCATGCGCACAATTGTGCACATGGATGAAACATGCATCCTCACAGGCAAACATATGCACAAAAACACATGCGCACGCACGCACGGACACACACACATATCAAGAAATAGACTTGGCTACTTCCGGAAGGATTTGAATATGAATCATTCTCACTCAAATTCAATGTTATGGTATTCCAATACAAGATCTACTCTATTTAAATTGATCTACATTATTTAAAATAATTAAAAATAAAAAATAAGTGTTTTATAGTTTTCTTGTCCATGCATCAAATAGGCACAAAGTGGACGGTCTAAAATAACATATTACTTAGATTTATGACTTTAAACATATAAATTTTTAATTCGACTATTTGATCATGATCTAAATATTAAAAACTCTCACACATCAACTTTTGTTAAGTTTCAAATATTATACACCGTTAAACCAACCAACTCACTATTTTGATCGTTCATTTTGCGCCTACTTGATAAATAGTAAAAAATATACAAAATACTTGAATTTTTATTTTTAAGCACTCTTAATAATATAGATCAACTCCAACGAAGTGGATCTTCAATTTAAATGGCCTAACATTGAATTTGAATGGGAATGATTGATCTTCATATCTTTTCCAAAGGACTATATATATATATATATATATATATATATATATATATATATATATATATAGAGAGAGAGAGAGAGAGAGAGAGAGAGAGATTTGTGTCATTCCAAAAGGATTTGAGCCCGGATCTTTCCCACTCAAATTCAACCCTCCGACATTCAAATACAAGATCCACTCCGTTGAAGTTGATCTATATTATTTCAAATATATATAAACCAAAAATCAAGTGTTTTGAATACCTTTTGCCCATCCATCAAGTAGGAGAAAACGGAAAGCCTAAATAGTTAGTTGGTTAGTTTAACGGTGTAGAACATTTGAAACCTAACAAAAATTGGTTTGTAAGAGTTTTTAAATGTTTAGATCATAATGAAATGGCCGGATCGAGAATTTTTATGTCTAAAAGACATAGATCTAAGCAACTCACTACTTTCGGCCGTCCATTTTGCGTCGCTTGATGGATGGACAAAAAATATTCAAAACACTTGATTTTTGGTTTATAGATACTTAAAATAATATAGATCAACTACAACATGGTGGATCTTGTATTCAAATGTTAGAGGGTTGTATTTGAGTGGGAAGGATCCGGGCTTAAATCCTTTTAGAAGGACACAAGTCTCTCTCTCTCTCTCTCTCTCTCTCTCTCTATATATATATATATATATATATATATATATATATATATATATATATATAAAATCTTTTACTAAATAGTGATATGTTTCACACTATACATAAAAAAAAAAAAAAAAGAAATAGTAAAACAATGAACAAAGCAATTACTATATTTAAGTCTGTACCAAGGAAGACATTACTTCTCTATGCAGTTTCTTTAAGTAATAAATGTGTGCACCATTTGTGCCCAAAAAGTTTGGAAGATGACTAGCATAAAAAAATGGAGACAAATATATGTTCATGTGGTTTGTTACCGATGGACATATAGGTAGGAACTAGGAATATCACAAGTTAAAGAACATAACCATGTTTGGTAACACACTGCAACAATGACCAATATGCCTTTACCAGTAGCAACTAGATGGTGGAAAATCAGCAAGTTAGATTCAAATCGACGGTATAGACTTTACAGTTGATGAAAATTTCGGACTTTATCTCTATTCTCCTTTAGCGCCCAAAGTTTCAGGTCCTAAGTGTCTCCGTGGTGATTGTTTTACCATATTAATTATTTATTGGTCTTCCCAATTTACTATTTATTGGCAAGCTTTACTTTGAAAATCATGATATCTATTAAAACAAAGGCGTGCAATCTAGGTAGTCATTTCATATCAAAACACCCATGAAGCATATCTGATTCACATATTCTTCAAACTCTTTTAGCAACCATGAACTTTCTGTACTATTTGAGCTCATGGCCACATATGCACAAATTATACATCTAGTTGCTATTGCAAATCCGATGGATTTTAGGCCCTCGAAGAAAAAAGAAGAATTGTAGAATTTAAGCTATCAGATCATACTGGCATCTTAAGTCTGAATTACCATGGTTTCAGATTAACCCACATGCCAGTTTAGATATATAGTCGATATGTAGGTCCTCCAAAAAATTTTGGTAAATGACTTATTGGAGATCACCTAAGCATGCTACTCAAAAATCCCATAGCCAAGCAATCAAGCATTGTCGCCAGTTTCCAGATTCAGACTTTTGAAACCTTCGTTGACCTTCCCTAATTAAGGAGAAGCCAGTGCCACAGCAAGATTTATCATGGCTGATTGGTTTCCCTTCTTTCCTCATTATATTTTAGATTGCCACAATCTCCCAAATAACATGCATGCACACATGCACGCACGCATGCATGCATGGAGAAGCACATACCAGAAGACACAAAAGCCCATCTCTTCTTTTCGACCCCTCAATAGAAATTTGACTGTCTCTCCTTTCCATGGCCATCTTGGGTCATTATAAACCATGCCCATATGGCCATACCATCTTATCTTAGTTTTCATCACCTAATCCTCAATTGATTCAACTCGTACACCAACATCAGTGTGTCATTCCTTGCCTTAATGCTTCCTAGTTCCTAGTTTCCCCACACATGAATCTAAACCTTGAATTAAATACCCAAATAAGAAAAAACCCAGCATCACTTGTCACCTGGGAAGTTAAAACAGTGCTATTACAAAGCAGTTTCTCCCTGGCTTATCAATCACAAAGAGCCACCAAAGCACAGCAGTATAGGAAGTAGGACTTAAAGTTGGCTATAACAAATGAAACTCACAGAAAGCTAATATTCAGCAAATTGGATAGCTTTTACTTATGCTTTCTGAGAACTTGAATAAAAATGAAATATTTGTGTTGAAAATAATCCACATGGTTGTTCCTCTACAGTTTGGATTCATGGAAGCATATTCAAGCATCGTAATACAATAGCCAATAAGAGTGGCAGAAGCACATTGCATTGACTATTGAGCAACAAAAAAGATGGAAATCATGCTATACCTGGAAAGAAACCCGTCCTTTGTCAACTTGTAGTTGCTATCCACATGATTCTTTGCCACTGCACGCTCATCAGCCCAAAAAACGTACCATTTTGTCCAATCCACAGTCTTGTTATAAGGAGCTTCACAAAGCTTCCTGCTTTCACATAAAATTCATCTAGAAGCAGTTAGGCTATTATTATCTTAACTAACAGAGATGAATATGCAAAGAAAGAAGCACTCTGTTTATCCCAGCTTTGATGTCATGGAAAAGTGAAATAAAACTCAGTTGAAAAGCTGGAGCTATAATCTATTAAAATGGCTGAAAATTTTGTGGCTTGATTGTAGCGAAAATGAAAGAGAAATATCAAAACTCTTCACTTCCTTTCTCTCCCTTCTTTGCTTTCTGACCATTTTCAATGAAAACGAACACAATCTTATAATCAGACAAATGGGTAGAAAACCATAAGAATGATAATTTACCCCAATAAGCTGATGAGCGACCCTCCAGTTAAAGCAATGGTAAAAACTCCTCGTTCCTTAACTGAAATCTCAGAAAGCTGTGAGATATACTCTGCTAAGTCAGTGGCCAGTTCATCCAAACTTTCAAAGATTTGTGATTCTTTTCTGTTCTTCAGGTCACCAGATGCAGCCATTTTCCCAGATCCCTACAGTCTAATTAAACAACAAGCCCTGCATAAATAGAATAAATTAAGTCAATAGATGAAAACAGAAAGAAATTAAAATTTTGATCGAAAAAGAATCACCCTAAGATAAATTACAAACATGAGAATAACCTAGTATTTTTATGACCATAGATAATGCATCAAACAAAATAATAAAAACAAAGAAAATTTTCACACAAAAAGGAAAGGAAGACAAACATTTGAAGTTATAAAATCATTGAATAAACCAAAGTAACAGGGAAAAATGAAAATAGATAATTATTTTGAGAGAAAGTTGTCATTTGAGAAGGTAACAAATCAAAATGTTTGTAACCTACAGCGATGATTATAAGCTAAGTTCACCTTTTAAACACAAGAAGATCAACTTTACCAAACAAAGACCAAGACTCCAATCAAGAGAAGATCAAGTTCATGCTATATCAAAAGCATGCTGTAAGCCAACTTAATCCCTCAACGAATTGTGGCAAACCAACTAAAGAAACTCAGAGTTCATATATTACATTTCTCTATCTAAAAAGAAACACAGACGGAAACTAAACACCATGCTCTATGAAGACCTGAAACTTGAACTTATAGAATAGCGAAGCAACTTCACATGTCAAACAAGCAATTACATAATGAAAACTTAAAGGAGCTTTATCATTCAGAAAACAAAATGCTTGCATGAAATCAATTCTAGTTCCATTGAGATGAATACTCCGGGGCCTCATAATTCACAAAATTTAATAATTAAAAATATAATGATAAAATAAAGGAATTCTATGTAGACCTCAGCTTCAAGGAATATTTCCATCAAATAAAAAGATAAAAAATTGAAACTCAAGGGCAAAAAATAAATACCAAAACTTTTGTTCATAAAAGGAAAGAGTCCTAGACCAGCAATCAACAACCTCATCCTCAGAAATAGAGTGAACATGGGTCCCAAAACTATCTTAACTAACCTCACTGTGAAAAGTTGGCAAGAGAAAGCCCAACAATCTCTCCTACTCTAAGATTCTCACAACCAACTTTTTTTTCTTCTTTAAAAAAGGCTCAAGATGAATCCCTGCACTCAGAGCTTCACTAGAACACAAAAAATACTAGAAAAAGGAAAAAAGATATGCATATTTTTCTTATGATCTTATGCCCTAATGCAAGCCTAATTACATAAACAGAAATTGTCTGCATTGTTAAATCAAAGGACTCAACAGGCTTGCTTAAGTCTTGTGCATAATAAGTAAGAAAATCAATTTCACAGCAATTATCTCAGGATTCCAAATTGAGAATGCCAAGTAAAAAATATTCGAGATTTTCAATCATTTATGTTTCTGGACTGCATGTTACTTAACCTAAAACTTCCTGTCCCGAACAAAACTAAAACTGAAAATCAAAATCATCACTTCACAGAAGAATAGTGCAATGCTTCCACACCTGAATATCAACAAAGTTACAACTAAAAGAGAGTAGAGATATTTATATTGATCTAAACATTCATCAAATTTTGGATAGAAAACAACAACAGTATCCAAAAATTCTCATTACCCATGACTCATGCCACCAGAATTTTATTTTTTATATATGAGAAAAAAAAAAGAGTACCATCAATTCCACCAAATAAACAAAACCCAGTTCCCAAAACGATCATTTTGATTCTCCTCATCATCCAAATGAAAAAAATAAATTAACATAACAAAAAAAGTGTATAAAAACAGAAAACCATATAAGAAACCATAGATTCTGAGCAAAATAAACCAGACCCAGATCCCAAAATCTGATCTTTCACATTCCTCCATTAAAAAAGAACAAAATAAAAAAAGCAGGAGAAACTCACAAGAACAAGGATAGAAGAGAGCAAATGGGCGGCAGTGGGGACCAAACTAGAAGCAAAACCGAAGGTGGGTTGCCATCAAAGAAATCCTTTTTCTAATACCAATTCCCACTTTTCTCAAAAAAAAACAAAAAAAATCCCACAATTAAACTAATCAAATTAATTGCAAGAAGACAGCTTTGAACTCACCCCCTCCGCCTGCGCACACGTGCATCCCACCACGCTCTCTCGCTCGCTCGCTCTTGTTATTGTATCTTCCTCATTTCACCAGCAAATACATAGAAGAGCTCATCAGTCACTCTCTCTCTCTCTCTCTCTCTCTCTCTAAATCTTATACAGAGAGATAGAGAGGGAGAGATTAATTTAATCTCTTTCTCTCTCTTTCGTTCTAAATTAAAAAAAAAAAAGGAGAGAGAGAGAGGAAAAAGACAAAGGAACAGATGGAGCAGTGAGATTTGGCCAAGTGGAGCAATTGGACACTGTTCTCCTTCGTCCCACATTTTCTAAAGTTGGGGGCTTTTTCCCACCATCCCCAAGAAAAATCCCATTCCTAAACAACTTTCCTCTCTTGTGAAAAAATTGTTTCCTTTATAACTTTTCTTCTTCTTCTTTTTTTTTTTTTACTACTTTCCTGATGACTTCACTTGCACATTTCAAATTACTTGTTTGACTTTTGTAGGTTATATATAATAAGCAAGATATAATTGGAGTATTTGAGGGAGTGTTCATTCAATAATTTCTAAAGATCTTCTTTTTGCTCTTATCTATTTTGCCAATTCTTTCCTTTCTTTTTTTACCAATAATTCTCTTTTCCAGGTAACATTTTTATGGGCATCACGGATTCCATGCGATATTTAACAAACATATCAATTACAATAAACCAAAAAATATGATTTGCATTTGTGACCTCGTTGGTGCTATTTGAATTGTTGTCACAAACTCTCAAGACTTAATATTACCATTCAAAATACTAACTTTGGCAACAAAAACATGGCTTCAAGAGGTTGCAGTGCATCTCCTCCTCTTCACAAGGAGATTATGATCACCTTACCATGTTACTGATCCAAAAAGTATGTGTCAAAGGCACTGTTCAGCTGGAGCTGCTTATCTTGCTGATTCTTACCCAACATGAGATGTGACTAAATGTGTGAGATAAGATGATCTGCCGATCTCAGATACGATGGTGTGTTGATCTTTCTCTATGCTTCTAACGCATCCATTATTTAATTCTTGCTAAATGTGTTGGTTGTATTGTGTTATTTTCTTAAATTATGTATATCAAAATAAATTAAAATTAAATTCTTAACATGCTAAATTAAAACTGAATTAAGAAACTAAATATAATCTGACTTGGGGAACACTGTCGCGTAATCGCTGCCCTAAAAAATCAAAAGCATGTCTCCTTGCTCAGACATTGATTCGGTTTTATTCAGTAGCGGTACAAAAATCTCCCAGAATCACCAGTATTCAGCTTATAATAGTAGGCAGAGCTTCTTACTCAGACAGAGAATTGTTACCAAGAAACTAACGTAAAACTGGAAGGAATATGATAGTGGGAGAAAGAAGAAATGTAGATATAAATCTCAGTTTTTTGTGTCTCACTATCTCTGAGAATAAACATAGAGAAGCTCTATATATAAGCACAAAGCTTTATCCGCTACTAACAGCGCCCGCACAAATCAAGTGCACGTTCAGATTAGTTGCAATTAATATGCAACAACTCCGCACGTTCGCGAACCGCTTTTACCGGATCAAGAGACGTTACAAATCAAAACAATGAAGGACTTCTGGAGAGTGAGACAGAACTCGAAAATATTCTGAGTCTAAGTGCTCGAAAAATACACCGAGTCTCCAGGTGCTCAGGAGAGACTCCGAGGTCCAAGTGCTCGGGAAGATCCCAAGTCCAAGTGCTCGGGTTCACTCCGAGTCCAAGTGCTTGGGAATAATTCTGAGTCCAAGTGCTTGGGAATTATTTTGAGAGCAGGTTCTTGAGTCACCTGGCCCAAAAGGCCGGGTTTAGCTCCGAAAGAAAAAAATAATTTTCAAAATGTAGCAAACCCGTTGAACGAAGCCGTATTCGTGTTCGCAGGTCATCGGCGCGCGCCACTCAACCTAACCCGGCTCAGTTCGACGCGTGTGGGGAGTGTGGCCCATGACCTAACACTCATAACAATAGGCTTAGAAAAAGTTATTATATATGCCACTCAAACTTCTTTGCCTATCCAGTGTGGGACTAAAAATTAAAGATAAATAGAGGGAAACTTAAGTTTTCCCTCAAAAACCAAATACACATGCAACAAAATGACCCAAGATGTCTTGATCATCAATATATCCCTAGCAGTGGAGAAGCCAGGGGACACATGCCCCCCGGTCCCGCCAAAAAATTGCTCTCCCCTATAGAAAAGTACTCTAGTTTCTTTAAGAGATGTCGGCAGCCAACAGCTTACCAAATTCGTTATTTTGTGCCATCCGTTTTAAAATCTTGGCTCTGCCACTCATCTCTAGAAATATATGGCACACCCAAAATAATGATTTTTGGTGGATCATCGATTCTAGTACTACTCTCGCTTAAGTAAAGCTAATTTCAACCTGTCTCAAATACATTGTTAGCGTACAATCCATTAGTATCTTTTTTTTAAAATAAAATAGTTAATTGACATCTATCAAAGTATTGTTTATTTTGAGGAAGAAATGGGGCCTTGGCCTCAAGTATATTATTAAAATAATAAAAAATGTGGAATAAAAAGATAGAGTTGGGGGAGGAGAACAATGACTTATTGCCATCCATTTTTACAAAAATCCCAAGGAGAACAAATTACGGTGGTTTGCGATACTTATGAATCTAAAAATGAGATAGCCAAAGCGCCGCCAAAGAAAAAATCTGACCAAGCTCCATGAGGAAAATGAGATAGCCAAAGAGCTACCAAAGTATTGTTTATTACTCTACAGAGAAAAAAAATATAAGCTAATAGAACATTTTGAATTACATTCATCTTACTTGTATCTTAATGTAATTATATATTTTTTGCTCTGTTTCTCCTACACAAATTTGTGGTGTTCACTATATGTGATCAGATTTTTAGAGGAAGAGTGGAAGGGGGAAAAAAAATTTAATTTTTTTTTTTTTTTTTTTTGGCTAACAAGATGTAAAATTGCTCACCTCATAAATATCTATATCAAGCTTTTACTGTTCATGAAAGAAAAATCTGTGTCACATATATTATTTTAACAAACATTTATTCTCAACACACCAAGCAGTACAGAGAAAATGAGAGGAAGTAAATGGTTGGAAAACCAAACCCTCAGAAAGTGACTTGCTGACAGAAAAACAATTTTAAATAAAACCAGTAGAAGAAGAAAACAAACAATCCAAATGTCTCTCCCAGTTTAGTTCTTTGTTTAGAGATGCCTCCCTCAGTGACAAACAGTGGAGGGTGAGTTGTTAACTGTTGTCCTCTCTCTCTCTCTGGACAGCTGCATGCATTCATCCAGTGAGATTGACATCAACTCACAGTTAACACCCACTTACAACTCCACAGTTTTAAGTGTTACATGTATCAACTCTTATTGATTGTTGGTTGGCATGGCATGTTGCATGTAAGCTTCATCACTTGCAAGGAGAAGAAGACAAGCAATGGCCAGTGCATGGAGTGGTGCCACAAAGTCCTTCTCCACTGAATCTCTGCATCTTTGCAACCACATCTATAATAGGGGGGAGAGAAATCTTTTTCATGGTTTTACTTGTAGAAGAAGCTGAGAGGTTCTAGTATCATCACATCATTTTCATGGTTTTGGCTTTTGCCAAGCTAACAATATTCATATTAGAATTGTGGTGGAACTCTCTCCATAAAGTCAAGACAATGATCTTATAGAGATAGATGAACACAAAAGATTTGCATTATTAGAGAACTTTTTGTAGATTGTGACATGTATTTGTTTTGGGATAGACTTGAATCTATCTCAAACAACTCTAATCTACTTAATTTTATTATAACCACAAACCATATAAAAGTGGTAAATAGGATTGTTGATAGCCATACTCCTACCACAAACCATATAAAAGTGGTAAATAGGATTGTTGATAGCTATACTCCTAGCCAAATCTCTCCAACCATAAACCTAAAAATGGTGAAGAATGGGGCATGTTCTTTGTTACTTTGTAGTGGTTGAAGCCTAATATAATAATTATCTTAGTTAAACTACAAAAAATAGATTAAAACCACCCTCATTGGTCCCCCTAGGGTTCCCCCACAAATTATTGGGAGAAGCCTATGGGTAGAGTAATCAAAGATAGATAAAAATATTCCTGACTTAAGCCCTAGCTATCCATCTCTATCCACCCATCAACCAATTTGTGATCAACACCTCTGCAAACCAACCCTAATTGTGTCTCAAGAGAGAGCTAGCCCACATTTTTTGTGTTCAAACACCCCCCCCCCCCCCCCCCCCCCCCACATTAGTTTCTTCTGTTATATGCTCCTATCAAGGAGTCGTGTCATCCATCATTCTCTCTCTCTCTCTCTCTCTCTCTCTCTCTCACATTAGTTTATTCTGTTGTATGCTCCTATCAAGGAGTCGTGCCATCCATCATTGTCTAGTTTCTATCTTGCCTCCACCAATGGAATTTGATGCCATTTAATCTTTTTTCAGAGCAAGAGATGTTGGTAGACCAATGAAAACAATGCCCACATTCATGATCAAGATGAATGAAATGCATCATTGGGGTTGATGGTCCAAATTGAATCCTTTGTTTTTTGGGAACAAAGATGACAACATTTCTTTCTCAATTGAATGATCAAGGGAGAAAATGTTTGGAGTCTCAAGCCACCCCAACACTTGGGGCTTGGCTTGATGAGGAAGGGATGCACAAGGTGAAGGTTCTTGATTCCAGTTCCATCCAATAATTGAGATGTATGTCAAGGGACAATTTCCTTGTTATTAATAGGAATACTTGGTGTATATTCTTACTAAAAATGCATGGTTCATAAATTTCACTAATTGAAGGGGCAATACGTAGACCATTTGACATATACGCTTAAATTTTCACTAATTCTCAAAACTACAAGTACCACAATAGACGCAATTATTACCTTGAGAATTGAAAATGTGTAACAAAAAATTTCATATATTTCTTGATTTGGGTTCACATATATGATGACATAATTGATCTTTTTGATAATTATATGATGATACAATCAACAAAAAGCCATTTCAAGTCAAAAGTACAAAAGCCTCGACTTTAAAAGACACGAGCCTGCTACTAAATTATATGCACGTGTCTATTAACATTTGCATGGCTTAAAGATCATAAACAACAAGAGATTCTTTACCTACGCATCAAGTGACCTAATAATGAACGTACAAACTCACGAAAACTAGCCCATCAACAAGCATGCCTATTGACCCACATAAAACAACGGGGAAATCACGATGATCAAGCATACATACACACATTGGCATTGCAAAGGGCATATCGTAATCGATCGCCCTATAACTTCCTTTCATCATGAATCAATAGATAATAGACGAGCCAAATCCAAACAAGACATGCAGGTCGATATTAGGTTACCTGTCACCAGTTCTTGTGCAACAAATCAACAAGAGTGGAGTGAGATTGATTTTGATTACAAGAATACATTGACTTCTGTTGCAGAAACAGAGTTAGATGACCCCTCTATAAACAGTTAACCCATAGTTTAGAGCTTAAGACCGGGTACAAGCATAATAATTAGATGATTTAGACACAGGTGAAAAACAAATTAGCCCTAATGAGGTCACACATAATCTCAAATATATTCCACACTAGAATTGAATACTCTCATCAGATGCTAATAGTATTTTCCAGTTTGCAAACAAAATGCTAAAAGAGATCATCACCACATTCTGAGATGAAGACATGATGGACACAGCATGTTCGCATGCGCACAAATAGCATATGTGATGAAAACAGCATATTCACATTCTCGGATCAAATTCCATGAAGGTGTTGACATTTCCTCTGCTCGAGACTCTTAGGGTGTACGATGAGCCGACATACACCATCATCAGGCTCTGATTCAGGCCAACGTGAATTAATCTGAATCGTGTCACAGCATAGATGTCCTTTATTTTACACCAGACTGTGTCACGCTGAAGATGAAATTCTTCTCTTGCAAAAAGAAACAGTGATGACCATTTGACATAATAATCTATCTCCATTCGGCAGTTTGAAAATTGGAGGACCAACTTCTCGCTTATTAAGTTACATCAAAATGCTAAGCTTCTGGGGGTAATTAATTTTGCCGCTAAACATTATGAACTATTCTTCAGGCAAAATCTACAGAATTATGTTTCTTCCTAACAAAGTTATCAGCAAAATCGAAGAAGTGGAGATGGTTGAGGGATGTACTGAAGCTGAGCTCTGCAAATATTTATATCTATGCCCACAGATCAGCTGACCATCATTCCAGTCCCTGAAACAGATATATAGGTGGACGTTAAAAAATTTACATGAAGGAAAAACAGAACTAACACATAAACTTAGTATTGCTGAAGTATGGTGCAATCACTTCAATCTCCAACTTGAGTATGAGAAGAGTCGCACGGACATATTTCAGAATACAATAAACAAACAGAGAGGTAGTTGATTATTTGAATCGATTGGGAAAACGAAAATACCAACCAACAAAGCAAGCAGACTAACGTTCATTACTGTTTCTGGTTCTATGCATAAAAAGTCGGAGTAGCAACAACTCTCAGGATAGGTAATCAAATTCATTTCCTAATACTCCAGTTCCATTGAGGCTCAATGAACACAAATATCACCTACTGAGTGCAATAAAAATTTGTTGGCTAAGTTACACTATTAAAGATCTCACAGTGTGAAGAACAAAATCACTGGAATAAAATGTTTACATATGGTGTCAGTACAAAGACCTTTTCGTATATTTTCAGAATTTCACCAACCAAGAAGTATCAGTTTCTATGGCAAGCAGAGAAACTACCAGGTCTTTTCCATTTAGTTGGTGAGCAGGCAAAAGACCATGGCCTTGTCAATCCAGATCGTTCCGGTGAAGCATGCACAAACCATTGACCCTATTCATATCCACTCAATCCTTACTAAATGAAGCTGCCCACATCTGGATGGGTAAGGGCCTAGATGGTTACTTGATGCAACTGTACTTAATGGATAGGCATTTAAGTTAATCGTCCCTACTGTCTCATCCTTATCTCCATAATCAGGTCCTTGAACTTTGTAACTTTCTGCAGATGGCCATTCGATCGATGAAGTACGGGATTTAAAATAATACAAACAGAAGCCCATCATAGTGAAATCATTTCAAGGAAGCAAAAACAACCCGTTGGTCCAATTTATGCCCACACAATTGTACAATAAAGCCGACCCCAGTTTGATGGGAAAAGGCTCGATGACAGACAATGCAATTGTATTGAATGAATAGGCGTTAAGCTACATCCCTTCCTTTGATCCTCATCTCAACAATAAAATGCCATTCAGGCTTCATGTACTTGATGATAAGTTAGATGAGGATTCATTGTATTCTGAGAGTGTATTATATATGAAGTTACCTTATTAAAAGACTGATCTTCTGATACTTGGACTGATATGAACTTAGTTAGAATTAGAATTGATTGACATGAGGATTTTGATTGGTGTTCTGATGAGATTGATGTAGTTGGATCCATAGTTATGGGTATTCCCTATTTTACCCCTGATTATACTGTTTGAGTATTAATGTCTTGTTAATGTTGATTACCAGAGGTAGAGGCATCTTAGATTCCATATTGCTTGAGGAGTAAGCGTAGATTGGGTTGACTTGACCTAGTGGCATGTATATACATAATTGACTAGTTACTTGGATTTCTGGATCTTGTGTTTTGAACTTAATAGAAGTGAGAGTGTATGATGATCTTAATTAAGATTGGATAGTGATGATTGGTTAGATATAGATGAGTATGTACTTTATATATTGGGATTTGGATATATCGATGACTTTGAGGATATGAGTTGATTAAATATTTTGCCCGGATTATTCTATTCATGTCAGCAGGTCATTACTTATTCTGAATATCATGATTTACTTGAATAACTTGACTGATTATACATGATATTTACCTGATAACTATATTGTCCATGTTATCATAATTGCTGGAAAATATTGTATACGGTAACAACACTCTCATGTTATACTTGTTACATGTCCTTTATACTGGTATCCTGTTCACTGACATTACATATCCTGTTAAACCGGTATCATGATTACACATGTTGACGTCATTACCGTGGCTATCACCAGTTGTCCCAGTAATCTAAGTAACATGCACATTAAATAATCTTGATAAATAAATAACCTGATATTAAACAACTTACACTGAAATTTGAGAAATTGATGGAGGAGACAACGTCTATATTTGGGTGGACCTAAGATATAGGTTGCGCAGCCGAAAAAGGGTTCCACTGCACGGTTCCTGGGGGTGACTGGCACTCCGTCCTGTTCTTATTCCTGTTATACATGTTATACATGTTCTTGACTACCTTGCGGTAGGGCCTGATTTAGTGCCAGGAGTCTGGGCCGTAATCTCGGGTATGTACAGAACCCACCTAAAGCATGGACAATGCCTTCAACCAATCAGTTTCAATAACTTAGAATCTCGATTGTCACTTGTGATAGGCGTAGTATGGGATGCGTCTATTACATGTGGCAATTGGTGTTCGCTGACATAATAATAATAATAAACTGTTCATAATGTATTGAAGTTGATTGTCTTTACCTGATACATGTATGTATTTTGGACACACGATGTTACACCTGACCTGATTGGACATATGACTCTAGTACTGACTGACTCTACCAGCCTAATATATAGATTGTGATAAACACCTGATTGAATACCTGACTGGATACATATTTTATTGTGTGCTGTCCACATCACTGTTTATTTACTTATTCATGTCATTTTCTTATTCCAGTATATATATTTTCTTTATCTGCTCACATGTTATAAGCACATGCACTTTCTAGTTTATTCATACACATTCACTAGGAATTTTGACTCTATGGATTTGCATATCTAGATCTGTGATCATTTATTACTGATCAGGTATTGGGAGAGGATCACAGGCATGTTGAGGAGCTGGAGTTTCTCTTTTCTTAATTATAGGTATTCTTACTCTTTTATTCATGTTATTTTCTGATTCTATCTATATTATGTCCAGTTATCATTTGTTTCCTTTATTCATCTGCTATCATTGAGTTATATATTTATATGTCATATTGCAGTGATATTGATTTATCGTGGTAGGTTTTATAACTTATTCAGGTTACTTTAGGCTTAGCGTATGTGTGTGGGGTATTTTTCTCGCGTACATACGTCGCCGACCTTCGTCGCGACTCCGTTTCCGCGTATTTTAGGAAGCGTGATGTGACAGTATTAGTCGACTTATACTTGGTATAATCGACTATTATAAGAATTAATCGACTTATATATTGGTATAGTCGACTAGGTCTTGCAAACAGAGAGTTAAGTTCTCAGATTTTGTCAGAGTAGTCGACTAATAATTGAGTATAGTTGACTAATACACGTTATTAGTCGACTAATAATTGGGTATAGTTGACTAATACACGTATAGACGACTTATACTAGGGCATAGTTGACTAGTATCGGGTCTGACTGTTTACTTTTCTAGATCTATTTCCAGTCTTGAGTTGGATTCGAGTTTCCTTTCTCTGAGGCGGTGATTGTTCGTATTGATAAAGTTTGTTAGGACTAAAAGAGTTCTATGGTCTACAAATAAACCCTTGGGATTAGCCTTCAATGTATTTAATGAATTAGCAGTTCCTAAATGGTATAATTCATCAAAGAGAAAGATTCGTATGAGAAGTTTTAGCCATCAGGATTTCGTTGTTCTTGGTAGCCATCAAAGGGCTTGTAATCTTCTTAGATAGGTGTAAATGTTTCTAATTGCCCTTCCCCAAAGTTTAATAAAGTTTCTCCCTTCTCCTATGGACGTACACACGATCTGTTTGATCGGTGGAACCACGTTAAATTGTGTGTTGGCTTTCTATACTTCAAAACATCTTCCCCTTCTCTTTTTCTTCTCGTTGCTCGTCGATCCTGTGTTGCTTCCGTTGCGCCGCCCCAGCGATTAGTCGTGGGGGCCATCAATTTCACGATAGTGGAAGTACACGCCGCTGGCAAAAAGCGACACAGTGACATCAGTCTCAAGCGAACACCTTTCCACTTTAATCTTGGAGGGTAGACGAACGTTGTACGTCACCAAGTATTCGTCCACCTCCTTCTGGCCACACAGAATACGCGGCTTGAAATCAAAATCCATGACCTCTCTCGTTTTGAGAGAGACTATGCTTCCTTTTTCATCCACGATGCTTCTGCTCTTCCGACAGATTTCCCTTTCACCATTGCAAGGATTGATCTATCGATTTGAGTGTAAAGATTCAGAGATCAAAAAAAAGGGGAAACGAAAAGGTTGAAAGCTCAAAAAATTTAGAGTTTGTGAAAAGCCCAAACGTTCAAGTTTCCCCCCAACATAAAGACAGATGCTGACATCACCGCAATAATGGCTTAGGGCTAAAGCGTCTTTTCGGACGCCAGCTAGCTCTAAAACCCAACCGCTGCGCAAATCCCAACTCACTCTGATGGCTTTCAAACGATGGCCACCTGCTCAGAGTTTTGAACGGACTGGACATGCCACGCGAATTTTGCCAGCCTTTACAGGCGTGGCATTAAATGTAAGAGTATGAAAGGGCGCCCCAACTGCTCTTTAGCATTCTCCAGTTGTTTTTCATGAATCGCAAGAATTTTCTTCTGACTACTCAGCGAAGAATCATGCCTGAAGGTGGGATTAGTCCGCTCTCCTTCTTCTTACTCAGAGACTCCGAGGAGGCGGAGGGAGCATCTGTAGTGATCAGATTTTTGACCCTCATCAAGATCACGACATGTGTACACACATTTGGAGGCTTCGCTTCTCTGCCAGCGGGCCCAGCTCATTTACAAGCCTGGCATGGGTCCAAGAAAAAAGACAGGCACATGGGCCCAAGAAGAAAGTCTCGGGCCTCGCGAGCTCACATCTGATCAAACATCATCACATCACTCACCCAGAATCATTACTTAACCAGAGCTGCACGACTCTCCGGGACGCCAACAATCAATATAAGGATCATTTCCTATCAGTATGAAGACCCTTCCAGGAGCCACCCAAGACTCTGACATGAAAACCCTTTGGAGCTCGCTACTCCTGCGTTACTTATAGGTGGATAGCGTGATCCCCGCAATTCACAGATCCAGCTACGCTGCCAAATCATCCTTACATCTAAACATTGTAACGACCATATATCAATGCGGGTTGTTATGGAAAGTGACGGAAGTCTCTGTATGGCGATCCCAGCAATCAAGTGGCGTGATCTGGGCACTTACAAGGAGATCATAACGTGTGAATCATGCAGTTATGCGGATCTAAAATATCGGCACCTACAGAGGCAGCTCAAGCGGGTAAAAATAGATCTTCTCCATCGAGAAAGAGGTTCGCTTCTGAGAACAGAAAACCCAAAAATTTGTAATTGCAACATCACTCTAATAAATTCATTGTAATTCTCTGACATTATAGTGAACTCTCTCTCCCGTGATTTTTTTCCTTTCGAGTTTTTACATAAATCTCTGTTGTTTGTGATTATTTATACCTGTCCATTCACTTACAATCTCACTTGCAACTCGTGGTGTGGAGAAATCCCCCGAGAATTTTCCTCCACACCCAGTTACGATAGCAAGAAACATCTTAGAGCCAACCACCCATATACTTTATGGTTCAATTGGTATTGAAGAAAATTATAACCGATAAAAGAAAACCAGGAGCAAAGTCCCCTATGAAGAACCTAATTTGCGTCTACCTCCTACCATAGAACTTCCTTCATCTTTTGCTTAACTGCTTTCTGACAAAAAGCAGGAGTGATTTTGAATAATCAAAATGTCTTAGGTCAATATGAACTGAACTCCC
This sequence comes from Agave tequilana, assembly GCA_038442645.1. Taxonomy (NCBI): domain Eukaryota; kingdom Viridiplantae; phylum Streptophyta; class Magnoliopsida; order Asparagales; family Asparagaceae; genus Agave; species Agave tequilana. Next base: position 83,702 of record JAVJIF010010453.1, on the reverse strand, counting down.
CTTTCCAACTGATAACTCATCAGTTGATAATGGACTAAAAGGTCATAACATGTTCATTGAACTATCAAAACATTGATAATGGATTAATATGAATTAATATTGCATAATTTATTACTTTGAATCACCTAGCAAAACATTTGCTCTGCTTTGGATTCTTGGTCACTGACAAACAGGCAATAAACATGTCGACTGCACTACCAATAATATTTCTTCCTCACCCCATCATTCACCACATCTAACTCTTATAGCACACCCCGATTAAAAACTTTGGAATCCATGAGCACGCTCCTCCAACGTTGTTCTTAAACAATGCCTTCGCCTTTTCCACCTGATATTGTTCTCCCAACATCCAATCAATAAATCACAAGTGTTACTCCCTTTAACCAATAATAAAGCCTCCTCAACCATCCTATTGATACAGATGACTATTAAACACAAAATTTGAAGTAAATTAGACTTAATCCTTTATTTCTTTATTCTTTGAAACATGGACAACAAACTCTAACCCATTTTAAAACCGTAGTCAGCTCTTTATAACAGACCAAATCCCTCTCTTTCGGTGCAATCTAAACGATAAATCTATATCACTTGCTAAGATGAGGAATCAAAAGCTTAAAAGTATTTCTCACAAGTGGAGTTAGAAATTAGAATTTAAAGTCTTGGTAGAAGAATTTTAGGAAAAAGTTTGGAATTAACTTTCTATTGTTATTAATTTGAAGTTAGAATTAGTATGAGTTAGGAACTGAGATAGAGAGAAAGAAAGAGGGGCTAATTTCAAGGTCTTGAATCTTTAGATGGAATTAGTAACTCTTGAGTTAAAGAGAGTTGGGGGGTTATCAAAGTGATTTTTGTGTTGTTTCCAGGTAACTCCACATCTCATCGTTAGTCTCTAGCTCTTGATCATTTTTGATTGTTTGACAAGAGTTACAAGAAATTGAGTTAACTCCAATTGTCAAACAAGGCTTAAGAATGTTATTCACTTCTCTCTCTATGAAATTACTCAACTTCTACCATCTGATCGGGATCTTTAGTACTACAAATTCTGCACATACAATACAAGATAGAGCTTCGAAACATGATGGTGTTTCATACTGAACCCTGCCCTTGGGATCTCCACAGAAAATCTCCCTACCACAATGAACTTCATAGATTAGACCTCCCAGAACAACTCACTACAGAACTCATCAGTGCATTTCCAGATGATCATTTGGCAAGGCCGGGAACTTGTAATCTTCTCATGTGGAAACAAGAATTTCAAACTTCTAAGAAAACAATTTTACACGCTATAGAGCCTAATCATCATCATAATCTGAGCCATTTGACAATAATATGAGTCAGCTAGGGAGCATGATTTCCTTGAAAAAAAAAAAATGACCAAAATTTTCAACCAGTGGTTATTGTCAACCCTCCAATTGGATGCCAATTTTTGGCCATGGAAAAGGAGGCCATAAACCCTATAAGATTACCTGCCAGTTACAAAGCCTAAAAGATGTTTCTCCTAGCCCTTACATCTCTTACCTGCCAGTTACACATGGCTGACCTTCTCCCTTCAAAGCAGCCGAAGGTCAACCTTAACCAACAGAGAAGGCAGTCATACTTTAGAAGAATCCTTGAGGTAACTATGTCCATTATGGGGCACAAGTTATTTATCCAGAAAGTTGGAACAGCTACATTTATTTTTTTTTTTGCACTATAATCACTCCATAAAACAACATCTTAAGTAAAGACATCCAGTTCCTTCTCACTCATCTTCATAGCCATGCTATGCCTTATTGACCTACTTGTAGTCCATTTTTTGCCTAAGAATATCTTGCTAGTCTGAAAGAACTTTGCAGTCAAGAGTTGTGGATAACCTACAAGCTCATAGTTGAGGGCTTACATCAAGTTATAAACTTTACTTTTGCCTCGAATTTATAGCCTTCATTTGTTTCAGCTAATCTTGAGCACAATATCTTTACATAAGCAACCAATGCAATAAATAAGTCGCCTTTGATACAATTTTTTTGTACCCAAAAAAATAAACACAGAAAAAGTGGACAAAAATAGAGAACAAATTTGTTGTGGGGAATTTGAAGACCCTTATGCCTCTGTATTGGGCAAACATCCCTACTTAAATAATATACACCTAATTTAGAGTCTTTTGCAAGCTTGTGTTTGTTATGCTAATGGAATTCACAGGTTCCGTGCATGCTAGGGGTATAGCTTATTGATAGACTTATGTATGTAGCTTTCTAGTGATGTAAAGCTTTAATAACTTCATTGATAAGTGGAGGAGGCATGACAATGGGGATTGGCTTCCTTGTGAACCAAAGCATGAGCTTTTCTGCTTCAAGGTTTGTTTGCCACAATGTAGCTTCTTTTGATTTCTCTTATGTTTTATTTTGCCTCTTAAAATTTCAGAAAACATTGTTGTAAATAACAAGAATAAACAGCCAAAATGAATAAATTAAAATTTTAACACAAGGATTAGTACTCTAACATGTATACCCCGCCTAACTCCAGCACATGACGTCAAGGTGATATGCAAATGCATACTGTTATACCGTACTAATTGCACAACACAAAAAGGATTTTCCACAACTTATCACAAAACATAACAGTCAATAATCTGAAAGGAAAATGTGTTCCAGGATTGCTTTAACTAATCACTAATGCCACCTCGAAACGACGCATCAAAGTAAGCAATAATCAAACACCACAAAACAAGACGCAGAGTGCTAACACATACCCATAGCTCATGTCACCACTAAATAAGTCTCCTCATTGACTTCGGCTTCCTAACAAAGCTCAGCCGCAACCTCTTCAACCTTCTCCTCTTCTTTTTCATCTTCTCCGGTAATGTCTCCCTCTCTTGACCTTCTTCTCTTTCTTGTTCACAAATCTTGGATTCAGCTTATAAACCTTCGCCACCACTGGCACTCCCCTCGCCACTGCCTCCTTAAACAGTGCATTCGCCCTATGGATCTGATTGTGCTCAGCTAGCTTCCCAATCAACAAGTCATAAGTCTTAATCCCCGGTACATGCCCATACCCCTTCATCATCCTAAACACCTTCATCGCGTGATCCACCCGCGCAATCCCACACAAAATCTTGACAAACCCATAATACGCCTTCCTATCAAGTGCATTTCCAAAACCCGCAGACCTCATCCAATTAATCATCTCATCCCCTTCAGAAACCCGAGCAGCCTGATACAAACTCCTGATCAGAATCAAATAGGTCTCCGCATCCGGTGAGCAGTTCCACTCACCCATCCTCCTAAACAAACTCAATGCATCCTCTGTCTTCCTAATCTTGCACAAATTGTATATCAAAACCTTGAAAGTTTCGGCATTTCTCGGGATGTTATCTGCTTCCATTTCAGCCAAAAACTTGTCAGCTTCCGGCTTCATTCTCACCGGATCCTTCTTCCTGCAAAGCCTACAAATACACTCCAAGATCGAATTGTAAGCCGGTGTCCCGAGCTCGAACCCTCCTCTAATGATTTCTCCAGCCAATCTCCTCGCCTCGTCGAGCTTCAGATCATTACACCATCCCCTAATAAGCTCATTACAGATCTCCTCATCGGGGAAAATCTCATCAGCGAACTTCTTAACAATCCTCTCCGCATGGCCGGCGAACTTGTGGTCGGCGAGGGCGGTGACCAGCAGCTTGAGATGGGGGAGGGACCTCTTGATCCCGAGGTCCCTCTCGAGGTTCTCGAAAAAGGCGATGGCTTGCGTGGGGCGGCCGGCGCGGGCGAGGCGGTCGACGGCGGCGGCGATGGAGTGGGGACCGGCGGAGCGGGGGAAGTCGGAGAGGAGCTGCTGGGTGGCCTTGAAGTCGTGGCGGCGGCCGAAGTAGTGGATCATGTGGGAGAGGCTGAGGTCGTTGGGGGTGAACCCGCGGTGGCGGACGAGGTAGTGGTAGAGGTCGAGGGCGGAGCGGCCGGCGGCTGGGGATCTGTCGAGGACATCGGAGAGGAGGCGGGTGTTGAAGGAGACGTCGGCGAAGTGGAGGGAGAAGTGGCTGGCGAGGTCGAGGGATGGCGAAGAGGCGGCGGAGATCTTGGCGAGGGCGTCGGAGATGGAGAGGGCGATGTCCGAGGGAGAGGGGTTGGTGCCAGCGGTGGCGGAGGAGAGGGATCGGAGGGAGGACAGGTAGGGAGGAGGGGGGATCGGGGGAGGGAGGAGCGCGCGGTGGAGGTGGAGGTGGCGGGAAGTGAGGAGGAGGCGGCGGCGAAGCGACATAATTCGGGAGTGAAAGAGAGAGAGAGTGAGGAGAACTAAACCCTAGTGGTTGCAAGTGTGGGCTAAAACTTTTGGGCTTTCCGTGTCAAGCTAAGCCCAAATATGGAGCAATATTTTCTCAAGGCCCAAAAAAGGCCCATTCTCTAATTACTTGCATGAGGCCCAAAAAAACAACTTCGGCAATATCTGGTAGTTTTATCAACTCTACTTAAAAAATGGAACAAAAATGAAGATGATAAATGGGGCAGGCTAGTGCATCATATTCATAAATCATAAGAGTGAATATTCAAAAAAAAAAGTTACTAATAATAGAAACTCATTAAAAAAGCCTGATTTGGATTATCATGTTCGACAAAAGAAATAGAAAAAGATATTGGAAAGGGAACTTGCGTCTAAAATGAATTTGTTCCGATGAAATAGTCAAGAATTCTCGAACAAAATCGAAACAATTGGTCGTATAGAACGCCTACACAGAAGAAGGGTGTGATTTACTATACGATCTGTTAATATAACAGGCAAATCTCTCTCCCTGTTATGAAAAAGACAAGTATGAAGAAATAAACTTTTCTACACTACTAAACACATGCATAATAATAGTAAAAAAAGATGAGCAGTTACAAGATAAGTAATGTTGTGACACGACAGTTATGATACCAATTGTTGAGATTAACAATCGTGTTATGACATCAACTATTATGCACGCTTAAAGTCGTGGTCGACGTTGCGAAACATTACAATATATAATACTTGCAAAAGAAAACTATTGTAGAGCAAACTAGTAATATCAAGACAGAAGAGTAGAAAAGAACAGGAGAATTTACGTGGTTCAGCCCAAACTTTGCCTACATCCACGGTAAGAGAACTTGATAGAGTTTTATTAATAAACTTAGTACAAGAGATCTAATATTCCCCTTGATTCTCAAAGAGTATTTGCTTTTCACTTGATCCACAATATTACAAGAGCATATTTTCTCTCTATGTGCTGTCACATTCTTCTTTTTCTTAGCTTCCTATTCACCTTAGTGTTACCATGTGCTAGGTTATAATCCTTATAAAGTTTCACAAATACAAACCTTATTCAAACTATGAGATGATCTTGAACGTTAGATATTTAAAAAACTTGATCATCATTATAAGAGTTGATTTCCTTAATCTAAAAAATTCTAGATGTTTTAAACTTTAGAATTAAATCAGGAACTTATTCCTATTTGAACTCCACTAGAAAAAGAATATGAACACGTCCAAAAAGGAAACCTGAATTTGATATGGGCTTCTGGCTGTCGACAGCAGTCCCCTGCCGAAAATTTGTAATTGAGTTCTTCTCTGTTAAGTGTTATCGACAGGCCTATCGATAGTTTGTGTACAGTCAACATGCCTGTCGATTGCCACATAAAACTACTTGATCTGCTTATATTTCAGGTCTTCTTTTTTCTCTAATTCGATTGATTCTCCTTGGAACATCATCTCCTTTTGAAAACAAGGCAATTTCACAACAATCTCTACCTTGACTTGCTTTTCAAGTCTAAGCAAAATACCTTAAAAATTTTGAAACTATACCTTGATTCTTTCCTTGATTGTAACCGTACCGTGAGGCCGTTATTCATGCCCCTTCCCTCCTGGGACCTTTGACTGATTTACCGCCACGCCCTGGGTTATCTCGGATTTTGCCCTAAATGTATCTTTTCTTTTTCTTGCAACACTTTGACCCAGTTCACATCCCATCCCAGTCCTTGAAGCTCCATCTCGTGATGAACCCTCTTCCAAACTTATCATTGAAACTCCATCTTGACCTGAGTTTTCTTCCTCTAACTTGTATATCCCTCCACGCTTCTTTTTCCAGGATTACTATATCTCATTAACTAACTATGACGATGTCTTATTGTACTTAGATCTGGCATCCTTTTTCGTCGAGCACCCTTATAGATATCAGATTGTATCGTGCCTCTGTGACATACCGGATCATCTTAGAGCAGGTACTGTCTCATCTCTTCCTGTAACATTGACTATCCCAGTGCCAATGACCTCGCAAGCCAAGCCATCCACCATTTTAACAGTTCCTTCATCTTTTGCAACCAAGAAGTTGAACAGCTCATTCTGGGAACATATATAAGCGGTACATCAGAATCAAATATCCAGCTGTCACCTTGAGAAGTGTTGTCTTCAATATAGAAAGCTATAAATACTTCAGTGTCAACACCGCTCATTATTGCGTCTGCCTCTGCAGCTTGCCCCTTCTTCTTCAACCACTCTTGCTAATGCTTGTAGTCCTTCTTTCAGTGATCTTCCTTTGACAAAAGTGACATGCCTTCGACGAACTCGGAGTTTTTTATCCTTCCCTTCATTTTCTTCTCATGACCACCAAACTCGATCCTTTCTGATTCTCTTGATTTAACCTTTTCTGATCTCATTTGATAACTGAGTTGTCGTGACCTCCTCCAAGATGAGAGTTTTCTTATCAGCATGGTGGTTATGATGTGATCGTATGTATATGAAGGCGAACTAGAAGTAGTAACGTTTTATCCTCCTCATCGACCTTGACATCAACAGCTAGTCGCCCGTTGATGACCTTATTGAAAAAGTTTAGATGCTCCAACACCGTTGCGCTTCCTTCATGTGTAGCTTACATAGTTATTTCTTCAAGTATAGGTCGTTGGAGAGGCTCTTTGTTATATACAATATTTCTGGCCTTGACCACAAACCTGTAATTGTTCTTCATCCATCACGTATACATGACTTTGTCTGCGAGACATAATTAGATTATGTCTGCCACTTTTAGATTCATCTTCTCTCAATCCTCATCTTGACGTACCTGCATATTTTGCTAACTTTTCCTGCAATGCCTAGTGAAGACCCTATTGTACCAATAACTCATTCACCCTCTTTTGCCATAAATCGAAGTTTTTTTTACCATTGAATTTCTTGACCTCGAACTTGCTCGCAAAAATTCTAATCTTTGACATATCGTCTTATCGTCAACCGTATGCTCTAATACCAATTGTTGTGACACGATAGCTATGTATTAATTGTTAAGACTAACAATTGGATTATGACACCAACTGTTGTGCATGCTTACAATCGTGGCCGACATTGCGAAACATGACAATATGTAATACTTGCAAAAGAAAACTACTATAGAGTAAGCTAGAATTAAGACAAAAGAGTAAAAAAGAATATGAGAACTTAACGTGATTCGGTCTAAACTTGGCATATGTCCACGGAGAGAGAACTTGAGAGAGTTTTTATTAAGAAACTTAGTGCAGGAGATATAATAGTCACAGATTTAATATCCTCAATTAGTATAACCATCTCCTTTAATCACTCAATTATCTTAATCATGTTCAATTTTTTTGAAAATTTTGACAACATCTCCTCTGTATACTACTTTGCCCTGATATACAAGATAAAATGTATATAATTTCGATCAACATCAGCCTACCTATCATCAATTAAGATCATGCCATCAAAATTCACCCATCACATAGTATCATCACACAAAATATCAGTCATATGTATAATCAACTCACAATTTTGAAATTTTTGCCTACTTATACAGATATACAATAATATAAGCTCGATAGTACCCCTCTCGGCAACAACACAATCCAAATAAAAATTATTTCCCAAATTCAACTCCAAATAAAGACTAAAATTACATTTATCACACTATAGACAAAACATGTATATCAAGATTAGCTGTCTATAATATAATCTAAAAGGATTATAATAAACATCTATCTCAACTGTAATCATAAATACAACTCAACTATTTAAGGTTACTCATAATTAAGTACACAGAAATAGATATATTCCTGTAAAACTACTTCTATATCCACACAGCTAAAAGTCAGGCCCTACCTTCAACACAATCTGAAAACATATAAACTAGAAGGGGTGAGCTTGATAGCTCAGTGAGTATAGCCAGAAGAAAATCAAGGAATGGTAAACATAATCAATAACGAGCATGATTTTCAAGTAATAAGGGCAAATATGGAATCGATAATATTTCATGATTTAACAATCAAAACAATGTCTCCATAATCTTCAGGGCATCAGACTCTTTTGGTCATTGATTCTTTTTAGAATTCTCGAGTTTCTATTCCGCATATTACAAGTTTTTTTTTAATTCAGTAAAAATATTTTAACAGTTATTTATAGTTTATTATCGAACTCATCTTATGTATACACAACACGTATCACACTCATTTCATATACCATATACAGATTATGCCAATAATCACAATTTCATAAATGTAGTTTATCTGTCCACTTAACACAATATCATAAAACATACTTGCATATCACATAATCATATCACAACTCACAACATTTATGTATCGTACTTAATGAGATACACATGATATATTATTCATATGCGTATGCAAGTCACAAGTAAAGTGTGATATTCTCCATCTTCTCCCTCCTATGGGCTCCCATCCGGCCCCCTCCTCCGTTACATATATAAATATATGTATATTGTATTTGTATATATGTATATATGTGTGTGTATATATGTGTGTATATATATGTGTTTTTCTTAAAAGGAAACTGAGTCTTTGAATAAAAGGATTTCTATTTTAGATAAAGATATTTCAGTTTTCAAAAAGAAATATGAAGATATTTTGCAAAATGTGACTAAGTTCAATCAAGGAAAAGAAAAGTTGAATGATTTATTATCTTTTGGAAGTTATCACATAATAATTATGGTATTGGATATATTGAAAATTCTTCATATTGTAGTAATCCATATAGTCTTTTGTAAAAAGAAAGTCTAAGAAAAATAAGTTTATATGGATTCCTAAGAATTTAAGTATTCATGATAAAAATACCTATATTGTATCATACATTCATGATATATGTGATTCATACAATTATGTGTATACTAACAGGTGGAAACCAAATTCTAAATGGATTTGGACTCCTAAAGGTTAATATGTTCTTTTATGTTTGGTACCATCTAACGTTTATTTTGCAGGTACCATATAAAAGTTGATAAGAACACATATATATATATATTTAATGATATATTTGTTGCAGGGGAGAACAAAGTATTTCTATATTGTTATAACCCAATTTCTGCAGGGGGGGGAAAATATAACATATTTTCTGCAGGGGGAGCACTTATTCACACAAAGCGTCATCATCAAAAAGGGGGAGAATGTTGGAACTTGTTTTGATGAAGACTTTTGTGAAGCATTTCATTTGGAGCTCTAACACACGACGAATCAAGAGTTCTTCATGATCAAGATGTCCAAAGAGAGTTGATATGATGTGGTTTGTAATTGTGAAATAGCATGTCAAAAGCCTTGATGCACACACATATCATGTCTATATAGTCGACTTATAACTCCTTATAGTCGACTAATCCATTTGGTAGTCGACTAACCAAAACCCCCTAGTCGACTAGTCATGTGTCCAAAAGAAACCCAACTCTCTGTTTGTCCATTAGTCGACTTGACAGACAAACCTAGTCGACTAATAGCAATTGTAGTCGACTAACCCTATTCCCCTAGTCGACTAATCCCTGGCCTAGTCGACTTGAAAGTTGGTTGCAGTCGACTTGATTCAGTTAACCAGAAACCTGTCACTTGAATTGTTGACCTAATCGACTTATACTCAAACCTAGTCGACTAACCTTTGGAAAATTGCCTTGTATAGTCGACTAAATCAAAAGGCAAGTCGACTATAGGCAGTTTCTGACTGTTGGACAGTTTCTGTATTCTGGTATTTTTTGCAACGTTCTTCAACGTTTGAACATTCAAAAGGCACATATTAACTACCCTAACTACTCCTAGAGTGCAGCTATAAATAGGGTGGTTAATCTAAAGGCGATATACCAATCCTAATCTTTAGTTTTCAACCACAAAATTCTGTCAATCCTGAAAACTGTTCCCACTTTAGTTCTTCACCAAATTCTGATTCTCTAGTGAAGTTCTCTGAAGTTTCTCCTATACTAGACCTTGTCCACGTTCACATATTGTACCAAGGCTTATAGGAAAGTGTTGTAATACTCAAAGCAATCATTGTACACGGGTGTCTTCTTGGTGTAGAAGCAGTTGTACAAGATGGAGTTTGTTCTCTTGGTGTAGAGAGAAATCATTGTACACGGGTGTCTTCTTGGTGTAGAAGCAGTTGTACAAGGTGAAGTTTGTTCTCTTGGTGTAGAGAGAAGGTGTACACATTTGGCAAAGGGAATTTGTCAAGTGGTGTGCATGGTTGTGATTTTGGGTGTACAAAATCAAGGATAAAGGAAAATCTCAAGCGGGTGGCTTGGGGACTGGATGTAGGTCACGAGGACCGAACCAGGATAAATCTCTCGTATTTGCGTTTGTCTAAACTTTTCTGAGATTTGATTTCCTTTACTGCAAGTTTATTTATTTGTTTAACTTAATTCTTCTTTGTTTAGTATTTGTGTTGACTTTGTAGTTTAGATCCATAAGTGCCAACAGAGAAAGTTCCGCATTTGGCATCATCTCGGGACCATCAATTGGTATCAGAGCAGGGACCAACATTTGGTATCAGAGCCCTGAACCGGAACTACATTTGGTATCCCTGCATACCTAGTCAACAACAAGGATGGCAACGGAGTTTTCATCATCCCAATTCAAAGAAGGACATTCTACACAACGTCCACCGCTATTTGACGGATCCAACTACAACTATTGGAAGTGTAGAATGAAGATCTACTTGCAATCGCTCAATTACGAACTTTGAAATATCGTAAGCATCGTACACCAAGCCAACAACCAACTACAACGCTTGGAGTGAGGATCAAAAGAAGAATGCGAACCTTGACGCCAAAGCGATGAATGCCTTGTTCTGTGCATTAACCAAAGAAGAGTTCAACAGAGTGTCAACAGCCACTTCTGCACATCAAATATGGCATACTCTTTAGGTAACACACGAAGGCACAAGTAAAGTTAAAGAGTCTAAAATATCTGTTTTTGTCCATATGTTTGAATTATTCAAAATGGAGGAGAAGGAAACCATATCCGAAATGGTTACAAGATTCACCGACATTACCAATTCATTAGCATCCCTTGGAAAGGAGTACACCCAAGTTGAAAGAGTTCGTAAGATCCTTCATGCACTTACACCAGAGTGGGAGAAGAAGACAACTGCTATTGAAGAGGCGAATGATCTCTCAACTATGACGTTAGAAAACCTAATTGGTAATCTAATGGCATATGAAGTGCAATTGGAAGAAAGAAAGAAGGAGGAACGACAACACCACTCAAAGAAGAAAGAACTTGCCTTCCACGCATCCTCCGATACGGATGATTCAAATGACGATGAAGAGGAGATGACAATGCTTTCAAAGAAATTCAGGAGATTTCTAAAGTAAGATAAATTCAAATGCTTTAATTGCAATAAACCAGGTCATATGAAGATGGATTGCCATTGCTCAAGAATAAAGGCAAATACATGAGCAAAAAATTCAGAAAGAAGAAAAACTATGAAGCCTCATGGGAGAACAGTGATTCCTCATCTTTTGACGAAGAAGAATCCACTGAACGTGTCAACCTATGTTACTGGCCATAGAAGATGATGAGGTATCATTTACTGAACTTTCTGCTGCATTTCATGAATTCTAAAGCATGAAAAACTGAAAAAAAAAAAAGTTTTATCAAAAGAAAATGAAAAACTTTTAAATGAAAATTTATGTTATGCTTTACAAGTATCTTCTATAAATTCTCAACAAGATGAGTTTGAAAAAGTCATATCATCTTTGAAAAATGATAATGAGAAGTTTATAAAGAGAACATTTTTCTTAAAAAGGAAACTGAGTCTTTGAATAAAAGGATTTCTATTTTTGATAAAGATATTTCAGTTTTCAAAAAGAAATATGAAGATATTTTGCAAAATGTGACTAAGTTCAATCAAGGAAAAGAAAAGTTGAATGATTTATTATCTTTTCGAAAGTTGTCACATAATAATTATGGTATTGGATATATTGAAAATTCTTCATATTGTAGTAATCCATATAGTTCTTTTGTAAAAAGAAAGTCTAAGAAAAATAAGTTTATATGGATTCCTAAGAATTTAAGTATTCATGATAAAAATACTTATATTGCATCATACATTCATGATATATGTGATTCATGCAATTATGTGTATACTAACAGGTGGAAACCAAATTCTAAATGGATTTGAACTCCTAAAGGTTAATATTTCTTTTATATTTGGTACCATCTAACGTTTATCTTGCAGGTACCATATAAAAGTTGATAAGAACATATATATATATATATATATATATAATATATATATATATATATATATATTATATATATATATATATATATATATATATATATATATAATATATATATATATATATAATGATATATTGTTGCAGGGAGAGAACAAAGTATTTCTATATTTGTTATAACCCAATTTCTGCAGGGGGAGGAAATATAACATATTTTCTGCAGGGGGAGCACTTGTGCACATAAAGCATCATCATCAAAAAAGGGGAGAATGTTGGAACTTGTTTTGATGAAGACTTTTGTGAAGCATTTCATTTGGAGCTCTAACACACGATGAATCAAGAGTTCTTCATGATCAAGATGTCCCAAAGAGAGTTGATATGATGTGGCTTGTAATTGTGAAATAACATGTCAAAAGCCTTGATGCACACACATATCATGTCTATATAGTCGACTTATAACTCCTTATAGTCGACTAATCCATTTGGTAGTCGACTAACCAAAACCCCTAGTCGACTAGTCATGTGTCCAAAAGAAACCCAACTCTCTGTTGTCCATTAGTCGACTTGACAGACAAACCTAGTCGACTAATACCAATTGTAGTCGACTAACCCTATTCCCCTAGTCGACTAATCCCTGGCCTAGTCGACTTGAAAGTTGGTTGCAGTCGACTTGATTCAGTTAACCAGAAACCTGTCACTTGAATTTTTGTTGACCTAGTCGACTTATACTCAAACCTAGTCGACTAACCTTTGGAAAAATGCCTTGTATAGTCGACTAACTCAAAGGCAAGTCGACTATAGGCAGTTTCTGACTGTTGGACAGTTTCTGTATTCTGGTATTTTTTGCAACGTTCTTCAACGTTTGAACATTCAAAAGGCACATATTAACTACCCTAACTACTCCTAGAGTGCAGCTATAAATAGGGTGTTAATCTAAAGGCAATATACCAATCCTAATCTTTAGTTTTCAACCACAAAATCTGTCAATCCTGAAACTGTTCCCACTTTAGTTCTTCACCAAATTCTGATTCTCTAGTGAAGTTCTCTGAAGTTTCTCCTATACTAGACCTGTCCACGTTCACATATTGTACCAAGGCTTATAGGAAAGTGTTTGTGGCCCAAGGTTACAATCACCCGTGTTTAGTGTGTTTTGATGATTACAAAACATATTAGTTATTTGTACTATAGAGTTGTTGTTTAAGTGTGTTTCAGGATCTAACTCATCTAGAAAGTTATTCCCTATAAGCAAAAGTTTTGGACTCACGTCAACTCAAATTGGGCTCAAGAATCAAGTGTTGAAGACCTTATGGTGAAAAGCTTCTTGAAGCACTTGTAGTACTTAGAACCAATGTAAGAATTAGATTGTTAAGTTTGAGTTTTGGAAATTGGCTCTAGGATACAAACACACGTTTTTGTATTCAAGTTTCATGGTCAAAACTTTTGTTTTATGCCTTAGTAATATATATACATGACCCTAAGTTTTACAAATATAAATATCATGTTTAGATCATGTATGTATACTCTTTCCAGCAATTACTAGCTTTCCTTACTTCAAAACATTTTTTTTTACAAAATTTTCCAACTTCAAAAATCCTTCTGTTTTTCTGTTTCAGGCTGACCGGCCGACCGGCACGGGTCGACCGGCGCCAGTGCCATGACGTGCACGTTTGTGCACGTCTGTCGGCCGACCGCCCGGATCGACCGACTGTAAGCAGTTGCTTCTCGGGTTTTCTGGGTCGACCGCCCCGGTCAACCGCCCGAAGAAAACTATTTTTCTCTTAGAGGACGGTCGACCGGACCGGTCGACCCGAGCCAACGGCTCTTTCCCAGCTGAGCTGGCGGCCGACCGGCCCGGTCGACCGCCAAGCCTGCAAAAGCCCACGGCTCTTTCCTCTTTTGTGCAATGAAATCTGTTTTTGAACTGCTTTTTGGCAGATTTTTCAGAATTTTTCAGATCTTTTTCAGAGCAAATAAGGTCAAAATAAATTGTTTTTAACTTATTTCTCTCCCTATAAAAGTGGAGAAGAGTCTCTTGCAAAAGACCAAGAAAAATCCTCAAGTTTTCATAGTTTTCAAAAGAGAAGAAAAGTGTTTTAAGCCCTTCATTTTCAACTCTTTCTTGAGCTTGTTTTCAGTTGTGTTCTCTAGCAAAAATCATCTCTACAACTGAGTTTTCTCACTACACTTCTTAGAGCAAAAATCTCTTACTCATTTTATAAGGAAGTTGTAAAAGAGTGAGAGTTTGTAAAAGTGTTTAGTGATCTTGTTGTGATCACTTTTGTTACTTGTTCCTCTTCTTGTTCTTGTGGAGACACCTCTTCGGTAGAGGTTATTGTACTTGGTAGAGCTCGGTGCTCGGGTCTTCAGTAGACCGTGTAATCGTCCTCGGTGGATAGTGGAAACCCTTCACGGAGGTGAAGGCGGGAGTAGAGCGGTGGCTCGAACCTCGAAACAAAATTGTGTTTGCGATTGTTTCTTGCTCTTGCTCTCTTTCGCTTTACTTTCAATTGCTCTCTATTGCTTATTGTTTCAAGTATTTTTACTTCCTCTACTTGTGATATATTGTGTGCTCTTCATCATTGCCTATTATTCATTCATTGATATTTTGTCGATCAATTCTCATACAACAAGGTTGCATTGCGCACCTCTAACCCATTCAAGGGGAATTGGAAGGAAGGAGTTCAGAACCTCTCACGGGGTATTCGGCTCTTAGTCTTGTTTTGAGAGATCGTTTGCATCATTCATCCATCTTAATTTTAAAAGATTGTTAGATTAGCAATTACACCTATTCACCCCCTCTAGGTGTTTTCAATTGGTATCAGAGCTTGGTTACTAGCTCTTGGCTTAACAACCTTAGAGAGATCCTAATTTTGCTAATCACTTCATTCATTTTTCATACACTCTCACTTAGTAAAATTGGCCGATGGTATTAAGACACCCCTAAGTTTGATGGACTTAACTTTCCCATATGGAAGGTTAAGATGACCGTTTTCTTGCAATCTCTAGGAAGTCGAGTTGCAAAGGCCGTGACCAAACCCTTTAGTGCACCCCCCGGTGATGAATCCACTTGGTCCGAAATAGAGACTAAAGAATTTGATGCCAATGCTAGGGCTCACTATGCACTCCTTCAAGCCCTAATGATGATGATATAGCTAGAGTTATTCATTGCAAGTCTGCATATGAAATTGGACACATTTGCTAGTTACACATGAAGGGACTCAAAGTGAAGAGGGCTAAAATAGACCTTCTTCGGTCCCAATATGAGAACTTGCATGCAAGAAAATGAAACCATAGATGATATGGTTACAAGATTTACAAAGATCACTAATGGACTTTCTTCTCTAGGTGATGCTATCGACAACGATCAAAGAGTAAGAAAGATCATCCGGGCTCTTCCTCCTTCATGGGAAGTAAAAGCAACTACTTGAAGGAACTCAATGACAGGAGGAGATGGAGCTAATTAGTCTCATTGGGAACCTCAAAACCAATGAGATGGAGAGAAAGGTAAGGGAAGAAATGGCTCCTTCAAGAAGAGACAATAGCCTTCAAAAGTCAATCCACACACTCCAACGAAGACGATGAAGAAGAAGAAGATGACGAAGAGCTCTCACTTCTTATGAAGAACGTCCGGAGGATGTACAATAAGGCTAAATTTCAAGGAAGAAGGAGATGGCAAGGAGGTAAAGAAGAAAGGAGATTATTTGCTTCAATTGTCAAAGGGGACACATAGTGGCGGAGTGTCCGGATAAAGTAAAGCCTTCCACCTCCAAGAAGCCCTACAAGAAGAAGGCAATGAAGCTACATGGGATTCTGAGAGCGAATCCGAGGAGAAAATCGACACGCCAACATGTGCTCATGGCCAATGAAAGCACAAGCAAGGTAACCTCTTCCACTTCTCCTAATGAGAACTTTTCCATGGATGAACTAGGAGAAGCTTTTGTAGAATATCACATAATTATGATTTCTTAAGAAAAAGTATTTAAAAATGAAAAGGAAAATGAATTCTTAATCATCAAGTTTTTACCTTACTAAAGAAAAAAGATGAATTATTTTCCACTCTTGTTTCCACCCAAAAAGATTTTGACAAGTAAAGATTTCTTGTAAAGGCAAGGTCCCCACTAGTTGATTCTAATGAGATTACCATGCTTAAAGAAAGAATAGACTCATTAGGAATTGTTTTAAAAAATTGTGAGTTTAATAAGAAGAAGATGAGGCTATATTCCTAAGAAAACAAGCCCCAAAGAAAAATGCTTATCATGCTCATGCTCATGTTCATACCACCAAAACCTATACATCATGGCAAACCCCCAAAACATGCTCACACTTCACGCTCACATCATGCATTCATGTATAGTAAAGTGTATCATGTTCTTATTGTGGCCGTAAAGGACACTTAGCTAATTTTTGTTATGATAGACTAAGTGCACTCTCATCATAATGTTTGGGTTCGCAACACTAACTTTTTCAAGGACCCAAGAAAATTTGGGTACCAAAGTCAACTATTTTGCTGCCCAAGGTTACCATCCAAGGCCCAAAGACGTAGAGGATTGTGGTATTTGATGATTACAAAACATATTAGTTATTTGTACTAATAAAGTTTGTTGTTTAAGTGTGTTTCAGGGATCTACTCATCTAGAAGGTTTATTCCCTATAAGCAAATGTTTTGGACTCAAGTCAACTCAAATTGGGCTCAAGAATCAAGTGTTGAAGACCTTATGGTGAAAAGCCATCTTGAAGCACTTGTAGTACTTAGAACCAATGTAAGAATTAGATTGTTAAAGTTTGAGTTTTAGAAATTGGCTCTAGGATACACACACACGTTTTTGTATTCAAGTTTTCATGGTCAAAACTTTTGTTTTATGCCTTAGTAAATATATATACATGACCCTAAGTTTTACAAATATAAATATCATGTTTAGATCATGTATGTATACTCTTTCCAGCATATTACTTAGCTTTCCTTACTTCAAAACATTTTTTACAAAATTTTCCAACTTCAAAATCCTGCTGTTTTTCTTGTTTCAGGCTGACCGGCCGACCGGCACGGTCGACCGGCGCCAGTGCCAGGACGTGCACGTTTGTGCACGTCTGTCGGCCGACCGCCGGGTCGACCGACTGTAAGCAGTTGCTCTCGGGTTTTCTGGGTCGACCGCCCCGGTCGACCGCCCGAAGAAATACTATGTTTTCTCTTAGAGGACGGTCGACCGGACCGGTCGACCCGAGCCAACGGCTCTTTGCCAGCTGAGCTGGCGGCCGACCGGCCCGGTCGACCGCCAAGCCTGCAAAAGCCCAACGGCTCTTTCCTCTTTTGTGCAATTCTGAAATCTGTTTTTTAGACTGTTTTTTGGCAGACTTTTTCAGGTTTTACAGATCTTTTTCAGGTCAAATAAGATTAAAATAAATTGTTTTTAACCTATTTTTCTCCCTATAAATAGAGGAGAAGAGTCTCTTACAAAATACCAAGAAAAATCCTCAAGTTTTCATAGTTTTCAAAAGAGAAGAAAAGTGTTTAAGCTCTTCATTTCCAACTCTTTCTTGAGCTGTTTTTTCAGTTGTGTTCTCCAGCAAAAATCATCTCTACAACTGAGTTTTCTCACTACACTTCTTAGAGCCAAAATTCCCTTACTCATTCTATAAGGAAGTTGTAAAAGAGTGAGAGTTTGTAAAAGAGTTTAGTGATCTTGTTGAATTCACTTTTGTTACTTGTTCCTCTTCTTGTTCTTGTGGAGACACCTCTTCGGTAGAGGTTATTGTAATTGGTGGAGCTCGGTGCTCGGGTCTTCGGTAGACCGTTGTAAGCGTCCTCGGTGGATAGTGAAAACCCTTCACGGAGGTGAAGGGGGAGTAGAGCGGTGGCTCGAACCTCGAAACAAATACTTGTGTTTGCGATTGTCTTTGCTCTTACTCTCTATTTTGCTTTACTTTCAATTGCTCTCTATTGCTTATTGTTTCAAGTATTTTTGCTTCCTCTACTTGTGATATATTGTGTGCTCTTCATCATTGCCTATTATTCATTCATTGATATTTTATCGATCAATTCTCATACAACAAGGTTGCATTACGCACCTCTAACCCATTCAAGGGGAATTGGGAGGAAGGAGTTCAGAACCTCTCACGGGGTATTCGGCTCTTAGTCTTGTTTTGAGAGATCGTTGCATCATTCATCCATCTTAATTTTAAAAAGTTTGTTAGATTAGCAATTACACCTATTCACCCCCCTCTAGGTGTTTTTTAATTGGTATCAGAGCTTGGTTACTAGGCTCTTGGCTTAACAACCCTAGAGAGATCCTAATATTGCTAATCATTTCATTCATTCTCACTTAGTAAAGATGGCGATGGTATTAAGACACCCTCTAAGTTTGATGGACTTAACTTTCCCATATGGAAGGTTAAGATGACCGTTTTCTTGCAATCTCTAGGTAGTCGAGTTGCAAAGGCCATGACCAAACCCTTTAGTGCACCCCCCGGTGATGAATCCACTTGGTCCGAAATAGAGACCAAAGAATTTGATGCCAATGCTAGGGCTCACTATGCACTCCTTCAAGCCCTTAATGATGATGATATAGCTAGAGTTATTCATTGCAAGTCCGCATATGAAATTTGGACACATTTGCTAGTTACACATGAGGGGACTTCACAAGTGAAGAGGGCTAAAATAGACCTTCTTCGGTCCCAATATGAGAACTTTTGCATGCAAGAAAATGAAATCATAGATGATATGGTTACAAGATTTACAAAGATCACTAATGGACTTTCTTCTCTAGGTGATGCTATCGACAACGATCAAAGAGTAAGAAAGATCATCCGGGCTCTTCCTCCTTCATGGGAAGTAAAAGCAACTACCTTGAAGGAACTCAATGACAAGGAGTAGATGGAGCTAATTAGTCTCATTGGGAACCTCAAAACCCATGAGATGGAAAGAAAGGTAAGGGAAGAAATGGCTCATTCCAAGAAGAAGACAATAGCCTTCAAAAGTCAATCCACACACTCCGACGAAGACGATGAAGAAGAAGAAGATGACGAAGAGCTCTCACTTCTTGTGAAGAACGTCCGGAGGATGTACAACAAGGCTAAATTTCAAGGAAGAAGGAGATGGCAAGGAGGTAAAGAAGAAAGAAAGATTATGCTTCAATTGTCAAAGGCCGGGACACATAGTGGCGGAGTGTCCGGATAAAGTAAAGCCTTCCACCTCCAAGAAGCCCTACAAGAAGAAGGCAATGAAAGCTACATGGGATTCCGAGAGCGAATCCGAGGAGGAAATCGACACCGCCAACATATGCTTCATGGCAAATGAAAGCACAAGCAAGGTAACCCCTTCCACTTCTCCTAATGATGAACTTTTCATGGATGAACTAGGAGAAGGTTTTGTAGAACTATCACATAACTATGATTTTCTTAAGAAAAAGTATTTAAAAATGAAAAAGGAAAATGAATCTCTTAATCATCAAGTTTTTACTCTTTCTAAAGAAAAAGATGAATTACTTTCCACTCTTGTTTCCACCCAAAAAGATTTTGACAAGTATAAGATTTCTTGTAAAGGCAAGTCCCCACTAGTTGATTCTAATGAGATTACCATGCTTAAAGAAAGAATAGACTCATTAGGAATTGTTTAAAAAATTGTGAGTTTAATAAGAAGAAGATTGAGGCTATGTTTCCTAAGAAACAAGCCCCAAAGAAAAATGTTTACCATGCTCATGCTCATGTTCATACCACACAACCTTTACATCATGGCAAACCCCCAAGACATGCTCACACTTCACACACACATCATGCATTTATGTATGGAAGAGTGTTCTCATGTTCACATTGTGGCCGTAAAGGGCACTTAGCTAATTTTTGTTATGATAGACTAAGTGCATCTCATCATAATGTTTGGGTTCGCAACACTAACTTTCAAGGACCCAAGAAATTTGGGTACCAAAGTCAACTATTTTGTTAAATGATGTATGTACCATCCAAGGCCCAAAGACGTAGAGGATTGTGGTATCTTGATAGTGGTTGCTCAAGGCACATAACTTGGGACATCAACAACTTTGCAACCCTATCAAG
This sequence comes from Agave tequilana, assembly GCA_038442645.1. NCBI lineage: Eukaryota > Viridiplantae > Streptophyta > Magnoliopsida > Asparagales > Asparagaceae > Agave > Agave tequilana. The sequence goes on along the minus strand of JAVJIF010010453.1, from coordinate 63,214 downwards.
ATACCATGAAGGTGGCACCGTCACCTTCGGAGATGATGCCAAGGGTAAAATCATTGGTATTGGTAATGTAAAACTCGGCACATCCCCTTTAATTGAGAATGTTGTTTTAGTTGATGGCCTCAAGCATAACCTCTTGAGTGTTAGTCAACTTTGTGATAAAGGTTTTGATGTAGTTTTTGATAATGTAGCTTGTAAAGTAATTGATAGAATTTCTAATACTTGTGTGTTTTCCGGTTTTCATGAAAGTAATGTTTATATGATAAATATGTCTAATATGTCTTGTAATATTACTTGTTTAAAAGCCCTCGATGATGACTCTTGGTTGTGGCATAGAAGATTAGGGCATATTTCTTTTGACCATATATCTAGGTTAAACACAAAGGAAATGGTGAAAGGTATTCCTTGTTTGAGTTTTGAAAAGGACCGAGTTTGTGACGCATGTCAATTTGGGAAACAAACTAAGTCTTCTTTCAAGTCAATTAAGGATATCATGACATCACGTCCTTTGGAGCTAATTCATATGGATCTATTTGGCCCTACACAAACCAAAAGTCTAAGTGGGAATAGATTTGCATTTGTTTTGGTTGATGACTTTTCACGGTTTACTTGGGTTTTCTTTCTTGAACACAAAAATCAAGCATTTTCATATTTCCAATCTTTTAAGAAAAGAGTTGAAAAGGAAAAAGAGTCTTCAATTTTAAGAATAAGAAGTGATAGAGGAGGTGAGTTCATTAACCTACCCTTTATCACTTTTTGTGAAGAACATGGAATTAAGCATGAACTTTCTTGTCCTAGAACTCCACAACAAAATAGAGTAGTTGAACGGAAAAATAGAACTTTACAAGAGATGGCTAGGACAATGCTAAGTGAATATGGTCTACCACATTATTTGTGGGCCGAGGCCGTAAATACATCATGCTATATATCAAATCGTGTTTTCTTGTGTAAAAATACTTCAAAGACTTCTTTTGAAATGTACTTTTCTAGAAAACCAAATGTTTCATATTTCAAGGTTTTTGGATGCAAATGTTTTGTTTTAAATACAAAAGATAATTTAGGAAAATTTGATGCTAAAGCTTATGAGGCAATTTTTGTGGGTTATTCTAATACTAGTAAAGCTTATAGAATCTTCAATAAATCATCTTTGACTATTGAGGAATCTATACATGTCAAGTTTGAAGAATCTAACGTGTTTGTTAAGAATGTTGTAGAAATAGATGCATTGGATGAAGGCTTGGAGAAAGTGACCATGGAGGATACACCTACAATGGGAGACAAGCCAAAGGATGATGAAGGAAGTGAAGCTAAAGTAGAAGAGGCTCAAGGGAATGAGATTCAATCAATTGAAGTGGAGCCTACTCAACAACTTTTAAAGGATTGGAGATACAATCCTCATCATCCCAAGGACCTCGTCATAGGTGAAGTATCAAAAGGGGTAACCACTCGCTCTAAACTTCATAATTTTTGTGGTCATTATGCATTTATTTCTCATGTTGAACCCAGAACGTCCTCGAAGCCGAGGCCGATTCATATTGGTTGCTAGCCATGCAAGAGAAACTCAATCAATTTGAGCGCAACCAAGTTTGACACCTTGTTCCTAGGCCCCACGATAGACCAACAATTGGTACTAAGTGGATCTTTAAGAATAAGTTGGATGAATCGGGTAATGTTGTTAGGAATAAAGCTAGGTTAGTTGCCCAAGGTTACACTCAAATCGAAGGTATCGATTTTGAAGAAACTTTGCACCCGTAGCACGGCTTGAAGTTATATGGATGACACTAGCATTTGCCTCATATAAAGATTTTAAATTGTTTCAAATGGATGTCAAAAGTGCTTTTCTAAATAGTTTTATTGAAGAGGAGGTGTATGTTGAACAACCCCCCGGGTTTGTTGATCCTACACATCCAGATTTTGTGTTTACGTTAGATAAAGCTCTTTATGGTTTAAAACAAGCCCCTAGGGCTTGGTATGAAAGACTTTCTTCATTTTTGATTTCAAATGGTTTTAAGAAAGGTAAAATTGACACCACTTTGTTTACAAAACATGTAGAAAATGACATTCTTATTGTGCAAATTTATGTAGATGATATTATTTTTAGTTCTACTAATGAATCTCTTTGCCAAGCTTTTGAATCATGCATGAAGGATGAATTTGAAATGTCTATGATGGGGGAGCTCAACTATTTCCTTGGACACCAAATCAAGCAAAGGAAGGATGGGATCTTCATCAATCAAGCCAAGTACACAAAGGAACTCATCAAGAGATTCGGACTTGAAGGCGCTAGAGTGAGCAAAACTCCCATGGCAACAACTACCAAGCTTGATAAGGATGAACAAGGTAAAAGTGTAGACATTAAACTTTATCGTAGCATGATTGGTATTTATTGTATTTGACGGCTAGTAGGCCGGATATCATGTTTTCCGTTTGTCTTTGTGATCGTTTTCAATCATGTCCTAAGGAGTCTCATTTAGTAGCGGTAAAACGCATTATTAAATACCTTAAGGGCACTATTGAAATGGGTTTGTGGTATCCGAAAACCGGACTATTTGATATGAAGAGTTTTTCGGATGCCGACTATGCGGGTTGTAGGGTAGATAGGAAGAGCACAAGTGGAACATGTCATTCTTAGGTAATTGTCTTGTATCTTGGTCTTCCAAAAAGCAAAATTCGGTAGCCCTATCAACCGTCGAGGCGGAGTATGTTGCAGCCGGAGCTTGTTGTGCACAAGTTCTTTGGATGAAACATACTCTCCTCGACTATGATTTACACTTTGATCATGTTAAAATATTTTGTGATAATACTAGTACAATTCACATGACAAAGAATGCAAATCAACATAGTAAAACCAAACACATTGACATTAGGTATCACTTTCTTAGAGATCATTATGAGAAAGGTGATATTGATATTGATTATGTTTCTACCGATTTTCAACTTGCCGATATTTTTACTAAACCATTAGATTATGCTAGATTTTCCTTTATTTGTGGTGAGTTGAATGTTTGCATTATGGATTCTTAAAGAAAAATCTCTTTTGTTTTTGTTTAACCCTTTTTTGATGTATGACAAAAAGGGGGAGAAAAAGTATAACTTTGTTTGTTGTTTTGTTTGTTTATGGTGTATTACTTTGATATATTTGAGTTTTTGACAAACTATGTGTTTCCAATGACTATGTGTTTCCAATGTCTTATGTATTTAGCCTTTCATAGCATTATTGATACATAGCATTATTTGAGGGGGAGCTTTCCAAGCTCTTCTTTCATTTTTGTTTAAATAACCTATATGTTTTGTCATCATCAAAAGGGGGAGATTGTTGGCCCAAGGTTACAATCACCCGTGTTTAGTGTGTTTTGATGATTACAAAACATATTAGTTATTTGTACTAATAAAGTTTGTTGTTTAAGTGTGTTTCAGGGATCTAACTCATCTAGAAGGTTTATTCCCTATAAGCAAATGTTTTGGACTCAAGTCAACTCAAATTGGGCTCAAGAATCAAGTGTTGAAGACCTTATGGTGAAAAGCCATCTTGAAGCACTTGTAGTACTTAGACCAATGTAAGAATTAGATTGTTAAAGTTTGAGTTTTGGAAATTGGCTCTAGGATACACACACACGTTTTGTATTCAAGTTTTCATGGTCAAAACTTTTGTTTTATGCCTTAGTAAATATATATACATGACCCTAAGTTTTACAAATATAAATATCATGTTTAGATCATGTATGTATACTCTTTCTAGCATATTACTTAGCTTTCCTTACTCCAAAACTTTTTTACAAAATTTTCCAACTTCAAAATCCTGCTGTTTTTCCTGTTTCAGGCTGACCGGCCGACCGCACGGTCGACCGGCGCCAGTGCCAGGACGTGCACGTTTGTGCACGTCTGTCGGCCGACCGCACGCCCGGTCGACCGACATAAAGCAGTTGCTCTCGGGTTTTCTGGGTCGACCGCCCCGGTCGACCGCCCGAAGAATACTATGTTTTCTCTTAGAGGACGGTCGACCCGAGTCAACGGCTCTTTGCCAGCTGAGCTGGCGGCTGACCGGCCCGGTCGACCGCCAAGCCTGCAAAAGCCCAACGGCTCTTTCCTCTTTTGTGCAATTCTGAAATCTGTTTTTTAGACTATTTTTTGGCAGACTTTTTCAGGGTTTTACAGATCTTTTTCAGGTCAAATAAGATTAAAATAAATTGTTTTTAACCTATTTTTCTCCCTATTAATAGAGGAGAAGAGTCTCTTACAAAATACCAAGAAAAATCCTCAAGTTTTCATAGTTTTCAAAAGAGAAGAAAAGTGTTTAAGCTCTTCATTTCCAACTCTTTCTTGAGCTATTTTTTCAGTTGTGTTCTCCAGCAAAAATTATCTCTACAACTGAGTTTTCTCACTACACTTCTTAGAGCCAAAATTCCCTTACTCATTCTATAAGGAAGTTGTAAAAGAGTGAGAGTTTGTAAAAGAGTTTAGTGATCTTGTTGTGATCACTTTTGTTACTTGTTCCTCTTCTTGTTCTTGTGGAGACACCTCTTCGGTAGAGGTTATTGTAATTGGTGGAGCTCGGTGCTCGGGTCTTCGGTAGACCGTTGTAAGCGTCCTCGGTGGATAGTGGAAACCCTTCACGGAGGTGAAGGGGGGAGTAGAGCGGTGGCTCGAACCTCGAAACAAATACTTGTGTTTGTGATTGTCTTTTGCTCTTGCTCTCTATTTTGCTTTACTTTCAATTGCTCTCTATTACTTATTGTTTCAAGTATTTTTGCTTCCTCTACTTGTGATATATTGTGTGCTCTTCATCATTGCCTATTATTCATTCATTGATATTTTATCGATCAATTCTCATACAACAAGGTTGCATTGCGTACCTCTAACCCATTCAAGGGGAATTGGGAGGAAGGAGTTCAGAACCTCTCACGGGGTATTCGGCTCTTAGTCTTGTTTTGAGAGATCGTTGCATCATTCATCCATCTTAATTTTAAAAAGTTTGTTAGATTAGCAATTACACCTATTCACCCCCTCTTGGTGTTTTTTAGTTATATTAAGGGAACAATTGGAATAGGTCTTTGGTATTCGAAAACCGGAGATTTCTCAATGACGAGTTATTCGGATGCCGACTATGCGGGTTGTGTTGGCCCATAAGGTTACACTCTCCACTTGTTTAGAGTTTTGATGATAACAAACCAAATATGAGCTATATGGTACTAATTAGTTTGTTAAGATAAGTTTCAGGTTTGTACCATATTTGGAGGCCATTGCTTAGCTATTGCAAGAATTTCTAGGTTCATGAAGCAAAGAAGGCTTTTTGCACATCAAGAAAGGAACATAGAAGAGAAGGCTCTAGCAAGGCATCGCATGGCTCAAGACTTCAAGATTGCTCAAGATAATTTATTAGATTTGTTTTTAGTTTAGAATTTTGTTAAAGAATAGTGAATAGGTTTGAAGCTCTATCACACACGTTTTTGCGCACATTTTGTTTCCAAACATAAATAGTTTGTATACAATCTTCAACCTACAAACTTACTTTGATATACATAATCATGTGTTTTAAGTTTTGGGTTTTATCAAAACTTATTTTGGTATTGGAATTTATGACAAAAACTATGATATACATATATTTCATGTATATAGGTTTATGCTTCAAAATGTTTAAATATCATATTTTTGCATTTGGAAGAGTTTTGGACAAAACGTATTTTTCATTCAAAATTCAAGTTTTAGAAAATACAGTTTTTGGTTTTTGGTAAAAATGATAAGAGACAAAAATAGTTCATATTGATTGATATTTGAGCTAAACTTTTTACCACATGTTTATATAGCAATGCAAAATGATGAAACTATTTTTGGTGATTTTTAGGAGTGTTAAAAGATTTTTCAAAATATTTTTAAAACTATTTTTCTGACCATGCCAGACTTCATCCAGTCGACTAGTCTTCTGACAAGTCGACTTGGCTAGAAGTCGGTCGACCGGGTCGGTCAACCGACGTGCACAAATCTGTGCACGTTTGGCAGACTTTGGACGGTTGACCGTCCCGGTCGACCGGTCTGAGAGCAGAGCTCTCTATTTGTTTCGGTCGACCGGGCCGGTCGACCGTAGCCTGCAACGGCTATTTTCTTTGAACTAGCGGTCGACCGGGCCGGTTGACCGTGCTAGCCGTTTGAACAGTAACGGCTAGTTTTCTGAGCTGCTTTATTTTTGTCCTTTTCTCACTTAATTATGTTTAAGTGACATGTTTTGGTTCTAATACTTTCTGATTAGCCTTAAATATGTTTTATCTCCTAACCCTAGCCCTCTTCTATAAATAGGGGTGTTTAGGGAGAGGTTGGTTACTAGAAAAATTCTCAAAAATTTTCAAAAGTTTAAGGCATTCAAAAAGTCTTGGTTTCTTGGTTTTTGTGCTGAAATTCTCTCTCATTTTCTGTAGTGTTTTCAAGAACTCTCTGATTTCTTTTTCTTTTCTCCTTACACACAAGAGCTTCATTCCTACTCATTATTCTCTAAGGATCTTTGTAAGGGAAGAGAATTTTGCAAGAGAGAGTTTGTGGTCTTTTGACTACTCAGAGATTGCTTGTACTTGAGATTGTGGAATTGGGTACTCCGGTGTATTTGTGACATCTTTGTGATAGTGGAAGTGGTTGGAATCCTTCTAGGAAGGCGGGGAAGTAAAGCTGGGTGCTCGAACCTCGATAACAAATCTCGGTGTTTGCGTTTGGTTTACTTGCTCTTATTCTTGCTCTATTTTCATTGCTCTTATTACTTGCTCTCTACATTCATTGCTATATTCACTTGCTTTGTGAGATTGTTGCTTCATAATTTTTATATTGTGCATTGATTAGCAATATCACCTATTCACCCCCCCTCTAGGTGATTTTCAATTGGTATCAGAGCTTGGACTCTAGGTTTTGGCTTAACATCCATAGAGAGATCCTTAAAATTTGCTAATCAACATTTGCATTCCATTTGTCATTCACTAGTAAACATGGCCGATAACATCAAAACCCCTCCTAAATTTGATGGACTTAACTTCCCTATTTGGAAGGTTAGGATGACTATCTTTTGCAATCCTTAGGTAGCTTAGTAGCTAAATCTTTGACCAAACCCTATGTTGCACCCGATAGTGATGAGAGCACATGGACCGACTTCAACTTTAGAGAATATGAGGCTAACTCCAAGGCCCAAAATTCCCTCTTAACCGCCTTGAATGAGGATGACCTTACACGGGTAATTCATTGCCAATCCGCCTATGAGATTTGGCAACATTTATTGGTCACACACGAAGGGACTTCACAAGTCAAGAGAGCTAAGATAGATCTCTTGAGGTCCCAATATGAGTCTTTTAAAATGATTGATGATGAATCTATTGATTGTATGATTACTCGATTTACTAAAATCACCAATGGTCTTTCTTCTTTAGGTGATGATATTTCCAATGATCAAAAGGTGCGGAAAGTGATTCGGGCTCTTCCTACATCATGGGAGATAAAAGCCACCACCTTGAAGGAATTAAACGACAAGGACGAGATGGACCTCATTAGTCTCATTGGGAACTTAAAGACCCATGAGATGGAAAAGAAAGCAAGAGAAGAGGCCGCTCCACTAAAGAAAAAATCCATAGCCTTCAAGTCTTCATCCACCCTTGAAGACGAAGAAGAAGATGAAGAAGAAGATGAGGAGCTATCACTACTTGTTCGCAATGTGAAGAGAATGTACCGGAGGAACAAGCTCAACTTCCGAAGGAAATTTGAAGGCAAAGAGGGGAGGAGAATTATAGGCTACAATTGCCGAAAGCCCGGACACATCATGGCAGATTGCCCGGAGTTCAAGAAGAAGATGACCTCCTCCTGCAAGCCAAAGAAACCGGAAGAAAAGAAAGCGTACAAGGCAACTTGGGATTCGGAAAGCGAGTTCGAGGAAGAGGCGGATATAGCGAATATGTGTTTCATGGCAAACACACCAAAGGTAACCCCTCAACCTCTTGATGATGAAGATGATGAATTAAGTAAGAAAGTTCTTGTTCATGCCTTTGTTGAACTTTCCGAAACTTATGATAATAAGAAGATTGAATATTTTAAATTGCAAAAAGAAGTTGCTTTTCTCAAAATCAACTTGCTATGGTTTCTAAAGAAAAGGATGATATTTCTTCTAATCTTATTTCTATTCAAAATGAGTTTAATGCCTACAAGGTTTCTTGTAAAGGAAAATATCCTATTGTTGATGAAAAAGAAATTTTCTCTCTAAAAACTAAAATGGTTGATTTTGAAAAAGTCTTGAAAGATTGTGCTTTCAACACTAAGAAACTTGAAGAAAAATTTTCTAAAAAGCACACCTCTCATGCTAAGGTTCCTCATGCTCACACGACACATAACACTTCTCATACTAAATCTTTTCATGCTCACAATTCCCATGCTCACAAATCACACACTCACTATATTTTTAAATATGGTAGAGTGTATAGATGCACATATTGTGGTAAGAATGGGCATTTAGCTAAATTTTGTTATGACCAAGTTAATAGATCAAATAATCTTGTTTGGGTTAATGAAACTAACCCTTTAGGACCCAAGAAAATGTGGGTACCAAAATCAAGTCCTAAATTATTTGATGTAGGTACACACCAAGGCTCCAAGACGTAGGGAGCGGTGGTACCTTGATAGTGGTTGTTCAAGACACATGACTTGGGACATCAATAACTTTGCAACCCTATCAAGGTACGAGGAAGGTGGCTCCGTCACCGTCGGGGATGACTCCAAAGGCTCCATCATCGGTATAGGTAACATTCAAATTGGTGCATCTCCCATTATAGAAAATGTTGTACTTGTTGATGGTTTGAAACATAATTTGCTTAGCATTAGTCAATTTTGTGATCGTGGACTTAAAGTCGTTTTTGATGATTCTTCTTGCAAGATTTTTGATGTTAAAACCAATGATTGTATTCTCACCGATTTTCGTGATGATAATGTTTATATCATTGACATGCTTAATGTGGAATGTTCTACTAAATGCTTAAATGCTTTTGATGAAAATTCTTAGCTTTGGCATAGAAGATTAGGACATGCATCTTTTGACCATCTTTCTAGGATTAATTCTAAGGATTTGGTGAAGGGTATACCTTGCTTGAAGTTTGAGAAAGACCGCATTTGTGGTGCGTGCCAACTTGGGAAACAAACCAAGTCTTCCTTCAAACCAATTAAGGATATCATGTCAACTAGGCCTTTAGAATTAATTCATATGGATCTTTTTGGACCTTAAAACTAAGAGCTTAAATGGTAGTAGATTTGCATTTGTTTTAGTTGATGATTTTTTCCGTTTCACTTGGGTTTTCTTCTTGGAACACAAAGATCAAACTTTTTCTCGTTTTAAGATTTTTCGAAAAAGAGTTGAAAAAGAAAAAGGTTTTCCGATTTTGAAAATAAGGAGTGATAGAGGTGGTGAGTTTGTTAACCAACTCTTCATGACTTATTGTGATGAAAAGGGAATTAAGCATGAAATGTCTTGTCCTAGAACTCCACAACAAAATGGAGTTGTAGAAAGGAAAAATAGAACACTTCAAGAGATGGCTAGGACAATGATAAGTGAGTATGACCTCCCTCAATATCTATGGGCCGAGGCCGTAAACACCGCATGCTATATATCAAATCGTATTTATTTATGTAAAAATTCTTCCAAAACATCTTTTGAAATGTATCATTCTAGAAAACCTAATGTTGCATATTTTAAAGTTTTTGGTTGCAAGTGTTTTGTTTTGAACACTAAAGATAACTTGGGTAAATTTGATGCTAAGGCTTATGAAGCAATCTTTGTTGGATATTCTACAACTAGTAAAGCTTATAGAGTATTCAATAGATCTTCACTTACCATTGAAGAATCCATGCATGTTAAATTTGAAGAATCTAATGTGTTTGTTGAGAATGTTGTAGAGATTGAACCATTAGGTGAAGACATGGAGAAACTATCCTTGAAGGACTCACCCGCTCAAGAAGAAAAGAAAGAATCAATTGGTGATGTTCAAGAGGATAAAGAGGAAAGCTCTCAACCGCTTCCTAAAGCTTGGAGATATGCCACAAATCATCCCAAGGAGCTCATCTTAGGTGATGCATCTAAAGGGGTAACAACTTGCTCCAAACTCCATGACCTATGTGGTAATTTTGCTTTCATTTCTCATTTTGAACCCAAAAGCATCCTCGAAGCCGAGGCGGACTCATATTGGTTGCTAGCCATGCAAGAGGAACTCAATCAATTTGAGCGCAATCAAGTTTGGCACCTTGTTCCTAGGCCCCACGATAGACCAATAATTAGTACTAAGTGGATCTTTAGAAACAAGATGGATGAGTCCGGAAATGTGATTAGGAATAAGGCTAGGTTAGTGGCCCAAGGTTACACTCAAGTTGAGGGAATTGACTTTGAGGAGACCTTTGCACCCGTAGCACGGCTTGAAGCCATACGGATGACACTAGCTTTTGCATCTTTCAAAAATTTTAAACTTTTTCAAATGGATGTGAAAAGTGCATTTTTGAATGGTTTTATAAATGAAGAAGTTTATGTTGCTCAACCTCCCTGTTTTGTTGATCATGTTCATCCCGATTTTGTTTTTAAACTTGATAAAGCTTTGTATGGATTGAAACAAGCTCCAAGAGCTTGGTATGAAAGGCTTTCTAGTTTTCTCATTTCAAATGATTTTATTAAAGGCAAAGTAGATACAACACTATTCACTAAGCATGTTGATAATGATATTTTAATTGTGCAAATTTATGTTGATGATATAATTTTTGGTTCTACTAATGAGTTTTTATGTAAGGAATTTGAAAAGGTTATGCAATGTGAATTTGAAATGTCTTCAATGAGCTTAATTTCTTTCTTGGACTCCAAATCAAGCAATTGCAAGATGGGAACTTCATATGTCAAGCCAAATACGCAAAGGAACTCGTAAAGAAGTTTGGACTTGAAGACTCAAAGGTTTGCAACACTCCCATGGCAACTTCCACCAAGCTTGATAAGGATGACCAAGGTAAAAATGTTGACATTAAATTGTATAGAAGCATGATAGGTAGTCTTTTGTATTTGACGGCAAGTAGGCCGGATATCATGTTTAGTGTGTGTCTTTGTGCTAGATTTCAATCGTGTCCCAAAGAGTCTCATCTTATTGCGGTAAAACGCATTATTCGTTATATTAAGGGAACAATTGGAATGGGTCTATGGTATCCGAAAACCGGAGATTTCTCAATGACGAGTTATTCGGATGCCGACTATGCGGGTTGTAGAGTAGATAGAAAGAGTACTAGTGGGACATGTCAATTTCTTGGTAATTGTCTTGTTTCATGGTCCTCTAGGAAACAAAATTCCGTAGCTCTCTCACCGCGAGGCGGAGTATGTTGCCGCGGGGGCTTGTTGTGCACAAGTCCTTTGGATGAAACATACTCTCCTTGATTATGATTTGCATTTTGACCATATAAAAATATTTTGTGATAATACTAATATTATACATATGACAAAGAATGCAAATCAACATAGTAAGACCAAGCACATTGAGATTAGATATCACTTTCTTAGAGATCATTTTGAGAAAGGAGATATAGATATTGATTATGTTTCTACGGATTTGCAACTAGCCGATATTTTCACTAAACCACTTGATTTTGCTAGATTTTCCTTCATTTGTGGTGAACTTAATGTTTGTGTTATTGAATAAAAATGTTTTCATAACCCTTTTTGATGTATGACAAAAAGGGGGAGAATGAGTTTTTATGTGATAGAATTATGAGTTCATATGGTTTTGGTTCCATATGAGTTTATATATGTTTCATGTTTTTAGTATGTTTTCATGAATTCTTGTAATTTGAGTTTAAGTGTGTTTGCAAGTGCTTTATATTCTCATGGTTTTTGGTTTCATGATGTTTTAAACATTATTATTTTTTATTTTTAATATAGCATAATTTGAGGGGGAGCTTTCTCCTCCCCTATATTTTTGTTTATAGCCTATTTGTTTTGTCATCATCAAAAAGGGGGAGATTGTTGGCCCATAAGGTTACACTCTCCACTTGTTTAGAGTTTTGATGATAACAAACCAAATATGAGCTATATGGTACTAATTAGTTTGTAAAGATAAGTTTCAGGTTTGTACCATATTTGGAGGCCATTGCTTAGCTATTGCAAGAATTTCTAAGTTCATGAAGCAAAGAAGGCTTTTTGCACATCAAGGAAGGAACATAGAAGAGAAGGCTCTAGCAAGGCATCGCATGGCTCAAGACTTCAAGATTGCTCAAGATAATTTATTAGATTTATTTTTAGTTTAGAATTTTGTTAAAGAATAGTGAATAGGTTTGAAGCTCTATCACACACGTTTTTGCGCACATTTTGTTTCCAAACATAAATAGTTTGTATACAATCTTCAACCTACAAACTTACTTTGATATACATAATCATGTGTTTTAAGTTTTGTGTTTTATCAAACTTATTTTGGTATTGGAATTTATGACAAAACTATGATATACATATGTTTCATGTATATAGGTTTATGCTTTAAAATGTTTAAATATCATGTTTTTGTATTTGGAAGAGTTTTGGACAAAACGTATTTTTCATTCAAAATCCAAGTTTTAGAAAATACAGTTTTTGGTTTTTGGTAAAAATGATAAGAGACAAAAATAGTTTATATTGATTGATATTTGAGCTAAACTTTTTACCACATGTTTATATATCAATGCAAAATGATGAAACTATTTTTGGTGATTTTTAGGAGTGTTAAAAGATTTTTCAAAATATTTTTAAAACTATTTTTCTGACCATGCCAGACTTCATCCAGTCGACTAGTCTTCTGACAAGTCGACTTGGCTAGAAGTCGGTCGACCGGGTCGGTCAACCGACGTGCACAAATCTGTGCACGTTTGGCAGACTTTGGACGGTCGACCGTCCCGGTCGACCGGTCTGAGAGCAGAGCTCTCTGTTTGTTTCGGTCGACCGGGCCGGTCGACCGTAGCCTGCAACGGCTATTTTCTTTGAACTAGCGGTCGACCGGGCCGGTCGACCGTGCTAGCCGTTTAAACAGTAACGGCTAGTTTTCTGAGCTGGTTTATTTTTGTCCTTTTCTCACTTAATTATGTTTAAGTGACATGTTTTGGTTCTAATACTTTCTGATTAGCCTTAAATATGTTTTATCTCCTAACCCTAGCCCTCTTCTATAAATAGGGGTGTTTAGGGAGAGGTTGGTTACTAGAAAAATTCTCAAAAATTTCCAAAAGTTTAAGACATTCAAAAAGTCTTGGTTTCTTGATTTTTGTGCTGAAATTCTCTCTCATTTTCTGTAGTGTTTTCAAGAACTCTCTGATTTCTTTTTCTTTTCTCCTTACACACAAGAGCTTCATTCCTACTCATTATTCTCTAAGGATCTTTGTAAGGGAAGAGAATTTTGCAAGAGAGAGTTTGTGGTCTTTTGACTACTCAGAGATTACTTGTACTTGAGATTGTGGAGTTGGGTACTCCGGTGTATTTGTGACATCTTTGTGATAGTGGAAGTGGTTGGAATCCTTCTGGGGAAGGCGGGGAAGTAGAGCTGGGTGCTCAAACCTCGATAACAAATCTCGGTGTTTGCGTTTGGTTTACTTGCTCTTATTCTTGCTCTATTTTCATTGCTCTTATTACTTGCTCTCTACATTCATTGCTATATTCACTTGCTTATGTGAGATTGTTGCTTCATAATTTTTATATTGTGCATTGATTAGCAATATCACCTATTCACCCCCCCTCTAGGTGATTTTCAGGTTGTAGAGTAGATAGAAAGAGTACTAGTGGGACATGTCAATTTCTTGGTAGTTGCCTTGTTTCATGGTCCTCTAAGAAACAAAATTCCATAGCTCTCTCAACCGCCGAGGTAGAGTATGTTGCCGCGGGGGCTTGTTGTACACAAGTCCTTTGGATAAAACATACTCTCCTTGATTATGATTTGCATTATAACCATATAAAAATATTTTGTGATAATACTAGTACTATACATATGACTAAGAATGCAAATCAACATAGTAAAACCAAGCACATTGAGATTAGATATCACTTTCTTGGAGATCATTTTGAGAAAGGGGATATAGATATTGATTATGTTTCCACGGATTTGCAACTTGCCAATATTTTCACTAAACCACTTAATTTTGCTAGATTTTCCTTCATTTGTGGAGAACTTAATGTTTGTGTTATTAAATAAAAATGTTTATCGTATCCCTTTTTGATGTATGACAAAAAGGGGGAGAATGAGTTTTTATGTGGAAATATGAGTTCATATGGTTTTGGTTCCATATGAGTTTATATGGTTTTTGACTTTTTGAAGTATTTTTATGATTCCTTGTATTTGAGTTTAAGTATTTTTCAAGTGTCTTATACCTCATGGTTTTTAGTCTCATGGTTTTTGCTTGCAAATTAAATTATTTTTCCTTGTTTAATATAGCATAATTTGAGGGGGCACTTTTCACGTCCCCTATATTTTATCATAGCCTATTTGTTTTATCATCATCAAAAAGGGAGAGATTATTGGCCCAAAAGGTTACACTCTCCAATGGTTTAGAGTTTTGATGATAACAAAACAAATAAGAGCTATCTGGTACTAATAAATTTGTTCAAGATAAGTTTCAGGTTAGTACCATGTTTGGAGGGCATTGCTTAGCTTTTGCAAGAATTTCTAGGTTCATGGAGCAAATAAGGCATATGGCACAACAAGGAAGGAACATAGAAGAGAAGGCTCTAGCAAGGCATTGCAAGGCTCAAGACTTAAGAAGAATTCATTAGATTTGTTTTTACTTTTATAGTTTTGTTAAAGAATAGTGAATAGGTTTGAAGCTCTATAATCCAACACACACGTTTTTGCGCACATGTCTTTCCTAAAAATATTTCCTATAAATATGTACAAAATATTTTTAAATACATTCTTTTGCCTACAAACTCTATTTTATGTTTTATATATATCTCTAATCAAAACTATTTTGGTAAAATTTCAAATCTTCTCAAAATCCTGTTTCAATCTCAGTTTTTGGCCTGTGCCGGTCAACCGACCGGTCGACCGACACTAGTTCAGGTCAGAACGGTCGACCGCTCAGTCGACCAGAGTTCTGACACTAGGTGCGTGCATGTGTGCACGTTTTCCCGGTCGACCGGAGCCCTTCAGTCGACCGGGCGGCTGGCCGACTGAAGTACAGTTGCTCTCTGTTTCTGCCCAGTCGACTGGGCGGTCGACCGATAGCCTATAACGGCTCTTTTATTTGAACCCCGGTCGACCGACCGGTCGACCGAGAGAGTCGTTTCAGCCATAACGGCTAATTTTTAAACAGGTTTTATTTTTGTCTTTTTCTTTCTTAAAAGTGTTTAAATGATATTTTCTGAACCTAATACTTCCTAATTAGCATTAAGTGGGTTTACTCCTTAATCCCTAGCCCTCTCCTATAAATAGGGGTGATTAGGGAGAGGTTTCCTTACAACAAAAATTTGCAAAAATTTCAAAAGTTTAAGGCATTCAAAAGAGCTTTGTTTCTTGGTTTTTGTGCTAAAATTCTCTCTCATTTTCTGAAGTGTTCTTCAAAACTCTCTGAATTAGTTTTCTTTTTCCACTTACAAACAAGAGCTTCAATCCTAATCATTGTTCTATAAGGATTTTGTAAGGGAAGAGATTTTTCAAGAGAGTTTGTGGTATTTTGATCACCAAGAGATACTTGTACTTGAGATTGTGGAGTTGGGTACTCCGGTGTATTTGTAACATCTTTGTGAAGTTATAGTGGTTAGAAATCCTTCTGGGGAAGGCGGGGACGTAGAGCTGGGTGCTCGAACCTCGGAAAAATTCTCGGTGTTTGCGTTTGGTTTACTTGTTCTTGCTTCTTGCTTTACTTTCATTGCATCTATTACTTGCTCTCTATTTTCATTTCAATACTCTCTTGTTTCATATTCATTTTGTCAATCACTAGCTCATACAACAAGATTGCATTGTGCACCTCCAACTCATATCTAGAGGAATCACGAGGAAGGAGTTCAGAGCCCTTTGTGGGGAATTCGGCTTCTAGTCTTGTTTTGGGCGATTTTGCATCATTATTTTTAAATTGTGCATTGATTAGCATTATCACCTATTCACCCCCCTCTAGGTGATTTCAATAATCTAATAGAGAGATATGATTGACTGCAGTAGACTGGTGTTGCCCGTCGGTACACACTTAGACTAGTGTAGCTAGTAGTAGAATCTGATGATACTCGCTAATAGACGCACTCGGACCAGTGCAGTTAAAAGAACACACTCGGATTAGTACAAATAGAAGAACGATCTCTGACTAGTGCAGGTAGAAGAATCTGGTGATGCCCGCCAGTAAACGCGTCATGAAATGTAGGAGCTTGTATGGATATGGTTAAACTTGTTGAACTTGAACTTGCAGAAGATGGACTTGGACTGTAAACTGCGGATATTGAAGTATGTATTTGAAGTTGAATATGATTTTCGAATCGGATATGAGATTGAAACCGAAATCAAAGGTGGATGCTGGACTGAAATCACAATAGAAGATGGTGTTGGAGAAGTTGGACTGATATTGGTGATGTTCGCCTGACTGACTTGGCGACGAGGATTGTGAGCGGATTTTACATGCAGTGATGGAGATTTGATGATTCTGAAGTTGCATGGTTTGCACGGGATAGTACTTGCAATTGCAGATGAAGAGTCGGTGGCATGCATCACGATCTGGACTCGTCAATTGGCTCTCCTCGACTTTGGTATTTTGTTTGAAAAAATGCTTGAGATTATGCTGCTCGCAAGTTTTTGGTGTTGCATCAAGAAGTGCTTGCAAATTACGTGTCTTAAACATCTGTTGTACTTAGTTCGAATTTGTTTAATTAATTGTTAATGGCTACTAGTTTGGGTATAAGTATTTGTGTAATTACTTTGCTTGCTAGTTGATCTTGCAGTAGATGAAGAAAACATGGGCTCGGCCAAAAAAAATCTGTGAACCACGTCTTTAAGTATGTAGGACAAGGACTTGGGCGTGCACTTGCTGGGCATAAGAGCGCCTAGGCATGCGTGATGCCAATGGTGTCCTGGCTACTGCTGCAGTGCTGCTGAGGGTGGAGGACGATGGTGAGGCCGACGACGATGGTAAAGACGAGGGGGAGAAGATAGTTGTCGATTGTCATCGAGGAGATTTTGTGAAAAAGAAATTTGTTTGTGGAGGAGATTTTTGGACTAATTTTAATCTAGGGTTTTGAGGAGATTAGGGAAAGTTTTTTGGAACGATGGCCTGACACTAGGCTCGGCTACATGAGCACGACCAACGTCGGCTCGTTGTTGGCGTGACGACGATGATCAGAAGAAAGCTTGCTCTGATACCATGTTATAATAATTGAAGAAGGAAAAATTGAATTGCGTATCATTGATGAGGGCAATGCCATATATATATATATATATATATATATATATATATATATATATATATATATATATATATATATAGGGATGCAATTGATAAAGAAAAATCCTAATACAATTCTAATACAAGAATAATAAGAAAATATCTTTTCCTAATATTGTTCTAATGCAATATGGGTGCTAATCCTAATACTATTCTTAACAATGCAAACTTAAGAAATGCTTTAATATGACATAAGAACATCATTGATTAGATATATAGATTTGATTAATCTAATAATATGCAGATTTGATTTAGAACTGGTGTGTGTGTCTATTTAATGACACCTAAAGACGTTCTTATTAGTTCACACCGTATATAGATGTAGATGGTAGCTAATAAACCCTACTTTTTTTAATTGTTTTCTCTCTTCTCTTCTCTCTTCTCTTTTATTAAATATCATCAATTTGACGATTCTAGATTAATATGTGAGTGGCTCTAATACCACATGTAAATAAAATCTTATAGCATAAAACGATCAGTATAGGATATGACTAATTAGTAATAAATCAATTACAGAGAAATCATACCTGTCACCCTCGAGGAGTGGATAGATTTGAACATTTTCACACCTCGTCACCTTTATGCCGTCTCCAACAATGCGGCGGAGAGAAACCTTATGGCTTATTCGTATAGCGTGAGAAACCAACACCTCATCATACACACACACACACACATAGGGGTTACTGTACCTCAACTGACGGCTGAGAGAGTTTCTCAGCCGGCGGGACGTGGCAACATAATAGCCACGAAATTGTCATTAATTTTGGCGGACAAAAACCTGAGAAATCCCGCCTAAATTACTATCAGTCACCTTAACATTGTATTTGACGAAAATACCCTCTCTCACAACTTTTTACCTTATGTAAAACATTTCCTTTCAAAAAAATTTACAGATCTAAAATTTCACCTGATCATTCTGAAGAGATTAGTTCTATTGTTTCACAAATTTTCTCAGTTTTTTAAAAATATATTTGCTACATATGGCGCCAAAGAAATCATCCGCGGAAAAGGTAATGGGCAAACAAAAGAAATTTTTTTTTAGAGTTTTTGGATTTTAATAGTTATATTTTTTTTCCAGATTTGATTCCGTTTCTGTCACTTTTTTTTTGAAAACTTAGGACCATGCTCGCAAATAAGAGAGAGATTCTCAAACTTGAGATCATGAATACCTTTTTAAATTTATAAATTTTGTAACACAGCGACAAAGGTCCAATTTTTTTCAAGTTTTTTGATTTCCTTCTCTGTCTACCATGGTCGCATTTGTTTGGAAAAGCGTTATAGATGTATGCGACCTTGGTCGTAGCATTTTAACAATTTTTTTTCTCAAACACTTTATGTCGACCTGGGTCGCAGTTGTTTGAATTAGAGTTGCAGATGTATGCGACTTTAGTCGTAGCGTTTTAAAAATTATTTATTTTTTTCATACCCATTCATCTAACTGGGTCGCAGTTGTTTAACTTTGCGTTGTAGATGTATGCGACCTTGGTCGCAGTATATTAAACATCATTTGTTTCCATTTCATTTTCTGACGACGTGGGTTGCAGTTGTTTAACTTTGCATTGTAGTTGTATGCGACTTTGGTCGCAGTATATGAAATATCCTTTGTTTTTCATTCTCTATTCTGACGACCTGGGTGGCAGTTGTTTAACTTTATGTTTTAGATGTATGCGACTTTGGTCGCAATTTTTTTACAAATCATTTATTTTTCTTTCCCCTTTCTGACGACATGGGTCACAGTTGTTTCAATTTGCGTTATAGAGTTATGCGACCTTGGTCGCAATATATTAAACATCATTTGTTTTTCATTCCCTTTTCTGTCGACCTGGGTCGCAGTTGTTTAAATTTGCGTTGTATATGTATGCGACCTTGGTCGCAGTGTTTTAAAAAATCATTTGTTTTTTATTCCCTTTTAATTTTTAAATAAACATTAAACTAAAGTTTTTAATGTTTCTTCATTTATAGGTAAACAACAACTGAAGGTTCGTCCTCTGAGATCGAGCTTAAAACCTATGTGCAAATTCATTAAGAAATTTCAAAAACACATTCAGGGCGATTTCATAGATGCGATCAAGAAGACCCCATTTGGCCCAATCTTCATGGCCTTCTACAATGAGGAATTTGGAGGTGAAAAAGGTCTAAAATCAAACATTAGTGTACTGAGAATTTTAGACCAGTATGATAGGGATACAAGGACCTTTAGAATTGGGGGCAAACAAATTGAGTTAACAGTGAAGGATGTTGCCCTCACTTTTGGTCTACCTATCATTGGGGCGGATTTTATTATAAATAAGACCTGTACAATGAAGGACAGAGGGGTTATAAAACATTATTTCCCTAATATAAAGAAGATCACGAAAGTTTCTATTAAAGAAGCTTTGGATGATTTCTGGTCAAGAAAAGAAGGAGGAGTGAATTAGATGTGATCAAGGATGAACAGTTTGAGCAGCAAGTGACTTTAAATGAAATTATAAGAGACAGACAAAGACTTGCAGCTCAAGACTTTACGACAATAATCATCTTATACATGTCGGCCACTCTATTCTTTTCTGACAGTAAATGTATGGTGCCGTGGTATATTGTGGAACAGATTGCCAATATGCAGCTGATGAGGACAATATAATAAGCTAAAGCTGTTTGGTAATTCCTGATTGAGTCAATGGACATTTTCAGACACACCACGTACGAGCTGCAAGGATGCTCCGTGCAAATTATTGTAAGTATGAATATTAAATTTGGCAAACATTGTATGAAATTTCCTGATATCTTGTGAATGTTTGTGTAAACTAATTTAGTTATGCATTTTGCAGTACTGGCTCTGTGAGAGGGCTCTTATTTTTGAGCCGAGGTCTAGTTTGGAGGACAAACCCCACCGCAGTAAGATGTGACCTCCAAAATATTAGCAGAGCTATGCTTGAAGTTGATCTAAATGAGCTTGACGCACATATCGTAAGTTTTTAAATATTAAATACCATATACTGTTGATTAAAATTTTAATAATTTAAATGGACTGCGACCTCAGTTGCAGTTCATTTTATGCGCAGTACAATTGTGTGATACCATGGTCGCATTCTTTTGATAAATAGTTGTAAATAAACTGCGATCATGGTCGCAGTTAAAATTATTTCATTATTTTGTGTTGCGACCATTGTCGCAGAGTTTAATTGTTTGACTGATGTAATGCTTATAACTGCGTCCTAGGTCGCAGTTCCTTGTTAACTATTATAGTAAATGTTTTATTCATCTCCGGTAAAACTATAAGATTTCTATATCGTTTTAAGTTTAATTTTTTTTTCAGATTTTGTGTCGAATGGCCAACATCTCTAATGAAGAAAGAAATATGATTGGCCTTCCTGTTGAAGGAAAAGAGGAGGAAGAAGAAGAAGAACAAGACATACACATAATGAATCTAACATCCCGGCAGAAGCGGAGCCAGAAGCAGCCGAAATAGTTAAGGAACGAACGAGTGAGCAAGAACCAACTATTACAGGTTATTTGCCACCACCACGGGATGAACAAGCTAAAGCAATTAAAGTTTTGAGGAATCAAAATCAGTACTTGAGAGAATATGTTTATCAGCTAGAAAGAAAAATTAAAAAAATGGAGACTGAGAACAGATTCAAGGCTGAATTAAGGGGAAAAAAGAAGAGACAGAAGAGAGAAAAAATTAAAAAAGCAGCAGAGGAAATTAAAAGTGAAAGAAGAAGAAGAAGAGCTGCTGAGAGCAGGCACTGCTGCGGAGGAGAAGAGAAGGAGGGAAGAGGAGGAGCATGAGAGGAGGAGGAGGGAAGAGGAGGAGAAGGAAAAGGAGGAGAGGAGGAGAGAAGAGGAGGAGCAGGAAAAGGAGGATAGAAGGAGGGAAAAGGAGGATAGGAGGAGGGAAGAGGAGGAGGAAAGAGGAGTAGAAGGAAGAGGAGGAGGAGGAAAGAGGAGTAGAAGGAAGAGGAGGAGAGGAGGGAAGATGAGGAGCAGGAGAAAAGGAGGAGAGAAGAGGAGACGAAGGAGAAGGAGAAGAGGAGGAAAGAAGAGGAGCAGGAAAAGGTGAAGAGGAGGAAGTTAGAGGGGAAGAGAGGAAGGAGAGGATGAAAGAAGAGGAGAGGAGAAGGAAGGGAGAAGAGGAGAAGAAGCAGAAAAGGATGAGAGAGCAGATGGAGAAGCAGGTAGAAGAGAAGAAGAAAAAAATTGGAAGAGGATGAAATCAAGGGTTCTGAATTTACAGTAAATATTTCTGGGGAAGATTTTCCCAGTTTTTCTTTAAATATAACTCAACAGATGCTTGAACTCCAAAAAGATAGAGCTTCTGAAGAACAAATTCAAGAACAGACTCCGGCTCAGAAGTAATCCTTGAAAAGAAAGTTTTGGATTACTCTAAAGGAACGATAGAAAGGGGAATCAAAGAACGCAAGCACGCTGAAAGAGATCGCGATGACTCCGACTTCGTTTATCCAAAACAGAGAAAGAAAATTAATGAACATCCTCTTACACAGTCTGTGGCTTAGATTTCTGCCACTGGTTTCGGCAACAAACAGATTTCCAACACTCAGCCAAAAACTAGGGAATTGACTGAAACCACAGCATATAGAATTCTGCAGCCCCATCAACAAGCTCTCATAAAAATTTCTTAGACAAGGCCTTCTCTGAGTAAGTTGATTAATTTTATTTTAAATCATATCAAAAACTATTAGATAATTATATAAGAATAATACAATTCTTAACTTTGTTTTGAATATCTTGTAGTTCTACTGCATATCAGGATACCGACAACGGAATCATTGTTGCGAAAAATGACATTGAGGACCTGAAGTTCAGTAGAGAGTTAGATGCGAATATAATTCATTTCTAAATGAAGCATCTAGAGAAAAGAGGAGGACTAAAAAGTATATTCTTTCAGAGCGAAGCTTGGGTAAACGTCTATTTTCTCCTTTATGGTTAATTGAAATATCAATTTCCTAATTAATTTAGTGAATTAAATTTTTTAACGTTAAATATTCTACTAGTAGTCTTTACTGCTGATAAGGCATAACGAATGTACTGCGACCAAGGTCGCAGTTGATGATTAAATTAATCCCCACGAATATCAATTTAGTAATGAAGGTTACGACTTTGGTCGCAGTTGCTGGCGGCAGTCTTAATCAATAACAACACTGCGACCTTGGTCGTTATGCATGTTAATATAAAAGACGGGTAGCTAACGAATGTACTGCGACCTAGGTCGCAGTCAATGATTAAATTAATCACCACGAATATCATTTTAGTAATGAAAGGATGCGACCTAGATCGCAGTTGCTGACAGTCTTAGGGCCTGTTTGTTTCGTTGCAAAACGTCGCAAGTCATAAGTCGTAAAATGAGAATGGAAAAAGTGAACTGTAGCAGAGAAAATATATTGTGTTTTACGGTGTTTGGTTGATAAAGTGAAGTGTAAATGGAAAAGTATATTGTTTTTTACGGTGTTTGGTTAATAAAGTGAAAGTGTAAATGGTAAAGTATATTGTGTTTTACGGTGTTTGGTTGGTTTGTAAAAGTGTAAGTGGAAAAGTTGACCACAAAATTAACTGTAGCAGTGATTTAAATATTATAAATACTATTAAATTAAATCTACTATTGCAAATTAAATTATATTAATAAATGAGAGATAAAAAATTAATAATCTTAATATTTTATTTATAACAATAATATTAATAAAATATTAGTATAAATAGTAAAATATTACTAAAATATTAATAAAATAAATAATATAAAATTTTAAAAAAATCTAAAGAACATTAATAAAATTTTAAGAATACTAATAAAATATAAATATTAAAAATCTTACAAAAATAATAAAATATAGTTATAATAATATAATATTAAAAATACTTGAAAATTATTATAATATAAATTTTATTATAATATTAAAAAATCTTGCAA
Source organism: Agave tequilana (assembly GCA_038442645.1). Taxonomy (NCBI): domain Eukaryota; kingdom Viridiplantae; phylum Streptophyta; class Magnoliopsida; order Asparagales; family Asparagaceae; genus Agave; species Agave tequilana. The sequence goes on along the minus strand of JAVJIF010010453.1, from coordinate 39,906 downwards.
AAATAATAAACTATAGTTATAATATTATAATATTAAAAATACTTGAAAATTATTATAATAAAGTAATTTTTTATATTAGAAAATAAATAATTAAATATATAATAATTTTATATTAAAGTATAATATTGTTATATTAATAAAATATTAACTCTAAATAAATAATAAAAAATGGAATAAGTATTAATAAAATAATAAAGTATTAAATAAAAATATTAAATTAAAATAGTAAAATATTAAATATTAAAACAATATTAAAAACAATAAAAAATTAAAGATAAAAATATAAAATAATTAAATAATTAAATAAGAAATTGAACACTATTTAAAATATTAAATATTTAATAATATTAAATTATATATTGATTATCAAGTAACTATTTTGAATTATAAGTGTATTACAAGTGAGAGTTACATGACCACAAAATTAACTGTAGCAACTGCAAGTGAGAAAATATGAGTGTAAAAGTGATATTTACATGACCACAAATTTAACTGTAGCAACTGTAAATGGGAAAAGAAGAGTTACATTTTGCAACTTATTTTTCAGCGAAACAAATAACGAAAATAGAAAAGAAGTTTTACGACTTGCGTTTTGCGGCGAAACAAACACGCCCTTAATCAATAACAACACTGCGACCTTGGTCGCAGCATATATTAATATAAAAGATGGGGTTCATAAGAAATGCTTAAAAATTAAACATGGATACCGGTGATGGCGATCAAGGTCGCAGCGTAAAGTATGTTAATCAAAAAGCATTGCGACCATGATCGCAGTCTGTTTTCTTGTCGTAATAACATCTGTTTTTATAATGTTTTTTATACTTTGATTTCATTTTGAAATTTATTTTTTTGTTTTTACAGCACGGTGTTGTATCCAAAAGTAGAGATCTTGAAGATTATTTCATCAAGCAGCTGTTGAAAAACTGGACAGTTGATGTGCAGTACATGTTCTTCCCGATCAATCACAAACACAGTGCCAACGATCCCGGATTTCACTGGACCTTGTTGGTATTTGATTGCCATATAGAAGAGTAGATTTTTTACAACTCTTTGGTCCCATCTGAAAAATCAAGTAGTACATTAAAGCTTTATCAAAGAGATGCAAGAATAATGGTGAGTTGAATTTTAATATTTCGATTACTGAATACTTACATTTAATTTGATTAATACTGATATTTTTTTCTATTGAAATTGCAGAAAGAAAGGTTATTACAGATTTTTGAAATTATTTTCAATAAATTAATGAAAAAATAAATATAAAATACACAAGATGCCCCAACAAGCAAACAGGTATTTAATTTTTTGGTGACGTTTACCTATCATATTTTCTACTTTTTTTTAGTACAGAAATCTAATTTCATTTAATGATTACTCTGTACAATTTTTAGTGTTGATTGCGGTGTATATGTATGCAAGTACATGGAAAGTGTAGCATTTGGTAGTCCATCAGCTATTGATATTGTTACGGCTGCCGATGTACAGAGACTAAGAAGTGAGTTTGCATACATGATACTTGCAGATAGAGAGAAAAGTTGGGATGAAGAAACAGAAATTATAAGAAGGATGGTATTTAAAGACTGATAGTTGATAATTCATTAATGTACCTCAATTTTTATTTATAAATGTAAAAATAAATGCAATTCATTGATCTGTTTGTTTTATTAATTTAATTTATAAACATTTTTATACATTTGTTTATTATAAAATCCATTGAGATTTCTTTATTTCCAATCTACTTCTGTTACACAGTGCAATTTACTAATTCGTATTGATATTAGAAACAAACATGAGTTCAGAAGTTGTACTGCGACCAAAGTCGCAGTCATGACCTGTTTGAGTTACATCGTTTTCTTATATTGCGATACTGTAATCGAGACAGCGATCGCGGTCGCAGTTACTGAATCATTTATTAGTTCTCAATGTGACTGTGGTCGCACTTCCATAATCGGGAGACCAAAGTTTTTGTACACATAGCCCTTTATATATGTTTTAATTTAATTAACTTCATTAATTTTTGTTATCGTAAACATAATCCTCCCTGCATTTTTCTACCATAAGATATTAAAACAATAATAATCTTCACGTGTTCAAAGTACAAAGTAACTTGATGTAAGACTGTATTAACTTTTTAACTGTTTTCGAGAACTGAACAGTCACTTGAAAAGTATACAATTTATGGGAAAGGGCAGAAAATAAATTTGGGACATGTTCACGTCGTTTGAGAGCTTAAACCTTTTGAAATTCCGGGATTAAAAATATATAAAGGGTCATCATTATAGGATTATAAACATACTAAATAGGTTTTGCTCAAATATGTTTCTTTCAATATTCGGAAACAGATTCAAAAATGTCTTCTCCACCGTCTTCACCGGAAAGAAGCCAATCATCTAATGATAATTGGATGTATAGTTCTGAATCGATCCCTCGCTACGGGTCAGAGGATAAGCTTGATACAGACGACCCATTCTGAGAGTTCATTGATGAACCAAAATACTGCCATGAAGAGGAAGAAAGCGAAGAGGAGATTGTTGGTAAAGAGGTGGAAGAGACGGAAAGCGATACGGAAGACGAACACAGTCATAATATTGACGACGAATCTGATTATGATGGTGATGACGAGAACAAGTAGATTAGAACTTTAAAATTTGTATTTCGATTTTTTATAAATATATAAGTCTGTTTTCTAATGTTAATTGTGTGAATTATAATTTTTATTACTTAATTTGGTTGAAATGCTGTACCTTTGTCACAAATTTTATTCATATGGTAGATCGAAATGGATGTTAAAATTAAAAAATATATATATATATGTCGTCAGCCAACTGCGACTCTGGTCGCAGTCATGAAACTGGTGTAGACATCCAGATAGAACGTTCAAATGGGCAAATATGAACATGCGATCATGGTCGCAGTGTTACTTTATGTTCAGTGGACTGAAGCACAACATAGGGCAAAAATGTCAAAATGGATGTTAAAATTAAAATATATATATAATATGTCGTCAGCCAACTGCGACTCTGGTCGCAGTCATGAAACTGGTGTAGACATCCAGACAGAACGTTCAAATGGGCAAATATGAACATGCGATTATGGTCACAGAGTTACTTTATATTCAGTGGACCGAAGCAGAACATAGGGCGAAAATGTCGCAATGGATGTTAAAATTAAATGAAAAAGGGAACGCTGCGACTATTGTCGAAGACATAAAAAAATAACGTCAGCCAACTGCGACTCTGGTCGCAGTCATGAAACTGTTGTAGACAATGAGAAAGTCAATATTCAAATGTGCAAATCTGGATGCGACCATGGTCGCAGTGTTACTTTATGTTCAGTGGAATAAAGAAGAACATAGGGCAAAATTGTCGAAATTATATTTGTGCGGAAAATTTCAACTATATTCAGATGTTATAATAATATACCAAGAGATGGGGGCAATTTTAAAAGCAACAAACTAATTTTCTCGGCATAAAAGCACTGTGACCACGGTCGCAATTATCCCCATACACTACTTATATTTGCGACTAAAGTCGCTGTCTACGTTAAAGTAACTAAAAGGTAAACTATATAGGCCAAGTTTGTAACAGTGAAACTCTAAAGTACAACTACTTACAAAAAAGTACAGTAGAAGTGAAAAATGATATTAAAATCTGCTTATAATGACACGCCAGTGGTAGCATGCGACATGAATCTCTCTGCACTGTGCGACCCTGGTCGAGTTCATGACTGAAACTGTCAAAATGAACACTTTATTCCTTCTAGGTGGACGCAACCCGAACCTACTTCTTCTGCCATTAAAAAGGAAAAGTAAGAATTTTAAACATAAATCATTAGAAAGAACTGTATAACAGGTTTAATTTAATACCAGTAATGGACAACCAGTCCTGTAATGGCCCAGCTCTTGACAGTTACCACATCTTCGATGCTTCACTTCCTTCTGATATAGAGAATCTTCAAAATCAGACTTAAGCTGGATGCAGCTCTAGGCCTACCCTTGGTTGGTACGGACCAATTGAATCACGTATATTTAATTCTTCACCATCTCGCAGAACGACGATGGATCCACTGGAACCAATAATAGTTTTAAACTGTGATGACTGATAATTTGCTGACATGGCTTTGTATTCACTAGTGGTTTCTTCAGCAAATCTTTCCAAAATTGCATCCAACTTTGAAAGATGGATATCAGAATTGACGACCATCTCAAGAATTGCATTAAATTTTGAACGAAGTGTCCACAATCTAGCCGTCCGTGGAGTACCTTGACTGGGAAAAGGCCTAATGCCATTTTCAATTGCAACATTTTTGTAACGAGCATCCAACCTCCATCTCTGAAGTATATATGATTCTGGTATATGTATAACGTGATTGCGCCACAAAATACACAGAATATGTCTACAAAGGATACCTTCTGTTTCAAATAATGAGCAACTACAAGACACATGAAGTTCCTCAGGCTTCTCATAACTGACCTTTTCCCAGCTGTCTTTTAATTCTGAAAAATCACCAACCAGATATTTTGATCCAGGTCCGTCGTGTTCCAACTCTTCTGAAAACAGTGTCATTACAACTGCCCATTTCTTTTGGAATAACTAAAAAATCTTCGGGATTTACAACTTCGAAACCTGTATCTCATATGGATTCGATGTACAGTTGGGCACAGAATTCAAACCCAAAATCTTGTTGAGATTCAGAACTACGACGGGCAGCAACAACTTTATCATATTGGTGAACAAATTCCACTAGTTTCGTGTTTGCATTAACAAAACCATCAAAGAAAAAATTAATACTCTCGGACCTCTGGCTGGTTGTAATTCCAGCATAGAAAACATCCTTGAGATATGCATTAACCTAGTGTCCACGCAGTCTGTGCATCTTCAACAATCAACTGTTTTCTTCTTCTTCTAAATGATATTTTTCATTCATCAGACGCCATCGCTCCTCGCATATGCTTATATCACGGGAGGTGTACCAATGATGGAATTCAGAGACCATATCTTCTCCATACTTATTTGTCATCGGGATTTTTTGCTCGGTAATATGTTTCCGTACATGCCAGAAACAGTACCGGTGCCGAGTAGTTAGAAAAACCATCTTGATGGCATCACCAATCTGGGCATCCTGATCAGTAATAATCAACTTCGGTGCAACTCCATGCATGCACTTTAGCCTTTTTTTGAATAGCCACACAAATGTATCCCTCTGCTCATCAGCAAGTAATGCACAGCCAAATAAAATTGACTGCCGATGATGATTTACTCCAGTGAATGGAGCAAATGACAAGCTCAAGTGATTAGTCCTGTATGTTGTGTCAAAAACGATCACATCACAGAACCTCAAATATGAGGAAATAGCTCTTCCATCAGCCCAAAAAATGCTTCTAAGTGTGCCCGCATTATCAACTTCACTTGCAAAGAAAAATTCTGCATCGGTCTCGACTTTCTCTTGGAAATATTTGATGATCGCAATAAACTCATGACCAATGTTATTTCTACGTTGACGAGTAAAATCAATAACTTGTTGTGGGCTTACTTCTTCACAATCTTCTCCCTGGCTCATTGCATTCACAACACGGGAAATATTTGAAGGGCACATTCCCTCATCAACGAAATTGCTCATAATGCTTCTGCTAATCTTCGATCGATGAGTCTGATGAGAGTAATGGTGATGTACCTTATCTGGGCTTGACAATTCATGTGAATGAGAATCAACAAATTTGGTGACAACCCAATATCTTCTGTCAAATAAAAAATAAAGACGAACATGCATCTCAGCAGGACACGCTACTCTAGTGTCAATTCGACGATGCACTGTAAGCCCCTCTTGTCTTTTGTTACACAACTTCTTCACACCTTCCTTGTTGCAACAAAATTTTCTGCAAATAACTTCATGAGGAGGCCTCCGTGACTTATCAATTCCTTTTCTTCTCACGTCAAAACCTCTGTTCCTTGCATAAGAATTGTAGAAATTGTATGCTTCCACATCCGTGAAAAACTGTTTCCCTAAAAAAATATTTGAGCTTACAGACATTTCTCCATCTGCATTCAGATTCTATAAAAACAAATTGACGAACTACATAAATATAAATATTTTTTAAATATCACACTTCTGAACTTTAATTACTAAAACTGCGACCAAGGTCGCAGATGTAATGAAATCTATATAACTTCTTACTAAAAGACTGCGATCGTAGTCGCAGTTTTCTGTATGACCAGATTTTTTAAAAAACTGAATAATAATTGTGCAACTCTCTAATGAATATATAAAATGGATATAATTGACATAGAAACGTGTAAGAATTATAATAACAAGTAATGCGACTTAGGTCGCAGTTACAAAAATAGCTTTCATAGCCGGAGATTATTTTCAAATCAAATTGCGACCGTGATCGCAGTTCTTAAACTTTAGAACAAGTGATTATTCTATTCTGTAAAACGAATTATAGGTCGCAGTACCATATATGCTACAGAAAAAGATTCTACATTTAAGAAATTGCGGAAAAAATTGACACAATAAAAACCTGTTGATCGGCATGCAAAGATGTCAACCCTTCAATACTTTCAATATTCTGAGAGAAAGTTGAACCGGATGATATATCCTCCATATTTAGATCGGGAGATAGAGATCGCTTACGACTGCGACCAGAATTGGCAGAGGAAGTAGACTGCTCCGACGTCGACATTAAATAAAAAAGATAAAAAAACTGCTCTGAAAATCGATATTTTCAGAGAAAACTTTATCGCAGGCTAGAAAAGGAGAACCTAAATCTGACAAAGAGAGGTAAAGAAATAGGAGAAAAAATAATAATAAATAATAACCTAAATCTTATAAAGAGCGGTAAAAAAAGGGGGAAAATAATAATTAACAATAATCTAAATCTGACAACGAGCAGTCAAAAATTTGGGGGGTGGGAAATAATAATAAACAATAACGGAGCGAGTAGCTTTTACCAAGGGGTATTTAGTAATTTAACTTGTTCCTATAAGCGGGGCGCAAGTTAGAGGGGTGACAAATATTGAGCCACGTTACCGCAGGCTGAGAGAGTCTCTCAGCCGTCGACTGATATACATTTTTCTCATATATATATATATATATATATATATATATATATATATATATATATATATATATATATATATATATATATATATATATATATATATATATATATATAATGAAGAGTCTCACCCATTATAGGATTTCTAGCCCTAATTGGCCTACACATATTTTAAATATTATCCACACGTATAACATATGTTTAGCACGTGAATAAGATGCAACAAAAGGAATATAACAACAATTCTATTTTTGATCAACTGATTTAGTCGAGTCAAGGCTCCTCTCTAATTCGGGTTATATCAACTTTAATAAATCAATGATTTTATAATTAATGAAAGCCCATATATTCTTACACCAGAGTCACAATCAAATTAGAATTTTTCAATCAAAGGGCTATGGTTATAATAGTAAAGATGGGATTCAGTCACGTTCAAGCGCACATTACAGTCAGACTAAAAAAAATGAAATTTATTTTAATATGACCCCTGTTTTTATTTCAGCTTCCAGGAAACAAAGAAAAAGAAACTATTTTATTTTTAGATTAAAATTCACTAAAATACCATAAAAGTTAAGCCGTTTTGAAAAAAAAATCATAAACGTTCAATTTACTAATTTTATAGTTAATAGTCCGTCATCATTAAATGCCCAAAATACGCTCGAAAAACAAAATCTCCTCCATCAATTAAAAAAAAAAAAAGAAAAATAAACAAAAGTAAGACATCATTCATCTTTAGCAACCCCACCACCACCATCTCATCTTTCCCTCCCCTTTCTCCGTCCATTGTGGACCCAACCTGGCTCTCCCTCAAGCCCCTGCTCCACCATTCCCGCACCGCCCCCGCCATGTTTTCAATCCACGATACCGCCTCCACCTCTCGCTGCTCATCCATCGTGCATTAGTCCTTCCTCCTCTCCCTCTGCCTTGCGCTCAACGTCCTCATCTACTCCTTCACCTCCCACTTCTCTGTCTCCTTTACTCGCCATGTGCACAATCAGCTACGACAACATCACCGTCTCCACCGCCCCTGCTATCGCCACCGCCTCCATATCCACCCCCCCCTCCCCCCTCCCCCCTCCCCCCTTCTCCCCGCTAAAATTTTGTGTGGGGTAAATTGATTTTTTCCTTTCTAGATTTAATGGTTGCATGATAGCTTCTTACAAGTGCCAAAGTTATAAGAAGTGCCAAAGTTCATGATAGTAATTTACAAATTTGAAAGTTGCGTGGTACGTTTTTCAAAATGAATAAAAGTTCATGATATTTTATTGAATTTTAGCCTTTAATATCACACCAAGATCTTAAACAGACCCAAAAGGCCATGCCGAGTTTCACCAACTGAGATGTGCGAAAGTTTCCCTAAAAAAAAGAACTATCTTTTTATAAAACAACCATTTGACTCGTTCTCTGAAAGATCTGATTCATTGTAACCACTTCAACAAACGTTACTCTCCTTTTAATGCGACTCTCACTCCACTCCCCTCTGTCTCTCTCCCTCACTTCTCCGCTCATTCATTCTACCGCAATGGGAGAAGCTATACTCCCCTTGACAAAATCCGACGTCGTAGTTCTTCCTTCTCCCACTCCTCCTCCTCCTTCTCTTCCACCACCACCGCCGCCGCCGCCTCCTCCTCCTCCTCCTCCTCCAATGAAGATCTCGACCTACACCGTAATCGCGACCTTCACCTACATCTTCTCCCTCCCTCTCCTCTGCTACGGCATCTGGCTCCTCTTCACCAAGGACTACTCCTGCCAGGACGCCCTCAACATGCCCCAGCTGCGCCAGATCATCGGCGTCGGCCTCATCGTCGCCTTCGCCATCAGCTGCTTCGTCACGCACTACGAGGCCAAGGTCGTCCTGCCCGGGGCCTTGGCGCTGGCCGTCGCGCTCCTCGTCATGCTCACGTTCGGGATCCTTCTCATTGGGAGCAACGCCACGGAGAGCAGAGGAGTGCCGGCGTCGCCGCTGTGGATGAAGAGTCGGATTGAGAACAGCGAGACGTGGGCAAATGTTAAGGCTTGCATTTTGAAGTCGAGGACGTGCCAAGATCTCGCGTACAACACGATTCAGCTGTCCGCAGAGGATTTCAACAACAAGAAGCTGTCAGCAGTCGAGGTATATATAATTTTAGATTTAGTTTAATTTAACACAGTACACCGTGCATCTATATGTGCATTGTTCTTGTAGATTTTTACTCGATAATTTTCTTGTTAAATTTGTGCTAACTGCAACTTAATTAGTCACAGTTAAAAATATCGGCCGACTTACATACTGTTAGTTCTATAATATCAGCTAATATCAGGATCAATATTACTGATATTAAAGATATTAGATTAGTTTAATTAATACGGTACACCATTGTATACATGCATTGTTCTTACAGATTTTTATTTGAAAATTTTCTGTCATATTTATGCTAATTGCAACTTTGGAGCAATGTTTTAAAACTAGGAACATCCAGCTTCGGCCAGTCACTACAAAAATAAATAATTATTCAAATATATGAAATTTTGATAAAATTATTAATAATAGAAAATAAAACAAATTTATTTGATTAAAATAATAAAAAGTAATTTAGATTTTGGGCTAATCATATATTGATAATAGAAAGTTTTCAACCACAATATACATAATATACGTAATGTATTGATTTTCTAAAGATTTTGAATTTATTTTCATTTAGATCTTATGAAGAGTGCTGGATAAGTGATTCACACTAATGTTTACCGAGTCTCTTAATCGAATCGGTGATTCAAAGACCTAGTTAATTGAGACTAACTCGATCATTAAATGGTCAAAGTAGGTTTTTTTAGTGAGAGTTGCATCAAGTGATTCATCAGTTAAATTACCGAGTTTTGACATAGAATTGGAGTTAATCTCGTGTTTGAGTTGTGGATTAGTTAAAATCTAAGAGTAAATGAGATTTTATATTGTCATCTTTATGAATTTGTAATATGTATTTTCATAATTTAATTTGAAAAACTATATAATTACTCCTTTGGAATTATTTTGATTTTTTTTATATCTGGATATGTAGCCAAAAATTAAGAGTAACAACATCAAAAATTAATAGAACAATAAAATTGACTACTTTCACATAATGATTCAAAATCTAAGAAATTTAAATGACTCAATGTCATTCTTTCTGTTTAGTTTGAAATTAGAATATTTAAAATTATTATTTTTAATATATTTCTGAGTAATTAAACTATAAATGTTCATATGAAAAGACACGAAGGGAATTTTATGAAGCGTGATTTTGTAAATTCTATAAGTAAATTAGTAACAGGACATTCAAAATATAAAAAGAGACCGCCTACGATGTATTCATAGTTAATTGTAAATATTACAGTTAACTGTAAATATTATGTTATTTTATTTCATGGAAATTGTGTAAGTTTAGATTACGTACTTCTTTTTCTTTCCCAAACATATTTTCTCCCATAAATGAATTAAAAAAACAGATAAATGTAAAATAAATATGCATCATCTTAGAATTTTTGACAATTTGATGTCATGGCTATACTAATAATGGTTCTAAATTATTTCTCTTTCAAATAAGTATGGATGCTGCAGACCCCCAATCGTATGTGGAATGCAGTACGTCAATGCAACTTATTGGAGGTGGACAAAAGAACAAGTTTCAAATAATGCAACTAATCCCCCACCATCATCTTCTTCTCCAACAATTTCAACAATCAATCCCTACACCTACGGAGACTGCCTGGCCTTCAGCAACGTGAATACTCAACTCTGCTACGATTGCAATCATGCAAGGAAGGGTTTATATCAACTGTTCATCACAAGTGGTGGGCTCATGGGTTTTTCTTGATCTTTATGTCAGTGTTACTGCTTGTAGTTCATACCCCAAGGTTCATATTGACTATGATGCTAAGAAACAAAAGTTAGGAGGCTTGGGAATTAGATAGGGGGCTCTATGACTTGAGTTGTTCATTAATTGTTTGTTCTTCAGATAGGTGTTTAGCATTTGCTAGCTTAGAGGTGATGGAGGTCTTAGATTATGTAATTCCTTTTTCTGTTGAATGGATGCTTTGGACTTTCTATACAAACCCTTGCCAATCATTTGAGTTGCTGTTTTAATAATTGGATGTTGTTTTTGTTAATAATTATTTTTTTCTTTTTTATCTTTAGAACTAGATTAAACAATGTTGCTAGATACATAAACATTATTATAGACGTTATTGTAGTGGTCAATTTTCGACTCAAATTGAGATCACGACATGTGTCCTGCTGTCTCAGAGACATCTTAAGCGGCGAATGACCATTCTTCTAATAGGACCAGCATGGGCCCAAGAAGGGTCTCAGGTCCCTCCTCGGAATAACATCGATCCGGACCCTTAGAGACCCCATCGAGCTGGAGCCGCCCATCCGGATCCACAACCCAGTCAGAGTTGCTCATTTATTCCGGAGGCTTCAGTTTCTGAAACAAAGATACACTCTAAGGATGTTTCAGTCTCCACAATGATGATCACTCCGAGGATTTCTGTAACGCCCCGATTCCACAGATACGGGGACGTCACTGTGACGTATATACGTAGGTCATAACTTGTCCCCACGTATACACGCTAAGCATAAAAGTACAATAAGAAACAGAGTACACGACAAAGCGTGGTATCCATACATATGCCAACACAAGAAGTACACATACAAAGTTATCACAGGATATTATAAAGTATTACACACTATATGTGTATTACATCATAACCAAGTCCAAAAGAAATATATACAAATATGTATACAAAAGCTCACAAGTAGAAGGAGGATCTCGTGAATCAAAAGGTAAGTCTGGCACGAAGGGACTGAAACTAGGATGCCTGCTCGCTAAGGAGAGCTCGATCTACGGTGGACAACTCCACTTCGATCCAAGCTCCGGAATCTGAATATGCAAATCCAAGGAATCAAGACATATGGCAATTAATGAGCTACAGCCAAGTGGCTAAGAGACATAAATAGGGGTTAGAACACAAGTATGGAATATAAGGACAGGTATTAACATAATCATAAAACGGAAAATACAAGTAAAGCTGATTACAAGCAAAAGTGATTGTATATGCTTAAGTCACGGTCCCATGAGACTAATACATCGAGGGAATAATCCAAACAAGGAAACCCTCATCTATATACCTCTATCTCATGCCACAGTAATCCAAGCATATAGAATCAGAGTTGCAAATCATGCTATAATCATAACGAGAATACATAAAAAGAAGACATGAATCATAATGAGAAAGACGTAATCCAATAACCGGAGTCATCACTGGAATCACGACAAGTAAATAATAGTCATAACAGGAACTAAGACAGGAATCATAGCTGGTACTCATAACGGTAACTATAACAGAGAACACAACTGACATCTATTATTATTATTACTCGCCTAACTCATATATCTAGGTATGTGTTTCGGTATCGATCCCAACTCACATACATCCATATATAAGCTATTCGAGGTTTGTTAACGGAAGTAGATGGAGAACTGATAGAGCTTCTTATAGTGGTACTCATACACCGGGGACCAGTTTGTTGGTCCAACGGTTCCCACCACCTGGGACCGGTTTGGAGGCCCAAAGTCCCCCTATATGTAATCATGTGGGCCCTAAGTCCCACTATAACTTTCCGCCGCATATATCATATCCATCACTATAAGCAAGGTACCATTCCGGCATCCATCACTTCCTCCCATACCCATACAAGTTGTAGTTTACTTAGATTATCAGATTACGGGAATAAACAGTCATAACGGTAATAGCCCAACAGATTCAAGAGGTGGCCCCCACAGATTCAAGAGGTGGCCCTCACCGTGTGGTGTGGCACTTTGTTCCATGTGGCACTTTGTTCTGAGAGAGTGGATTCTAGAGGTGGCCCCCACCGAGTGTGGTGTGGCACTTAGTTCCATAAACAAGACAGGATTCCCGTAACATAATAATTACAAGGTTAAGTGTATCATGCTTGGTTTTACAAGATAGCATGACGAGGTGGTGATGTATAACAAGAAATGAAACATAACAGTAGTTTGATAATAGGCCGGGTCAGTCACGTCATAACAATAGGGTCTAGCAAGGTAGTGGTATGGTTAGGTGACATACATGTGTTAAAAGAAAACATAAAGTTGACAGTGGTTGATAATGTTAATTAACAAGTCATGAAGTAATATGAGGTGAGATCCAATAAGTAATAAGTCCTAAAGTACCAGTCATGAAGTACAAGAAACCATAATGCATAACACATAAACCAACGACAAGATCTAATTTTAGAAAAGAAATCATCTAAGACATACAGGCAGAATTAGTCGACTAGGTGGAAGGATTAGTCGACTACAAGTGGGATTAGTCGACTAACAGTCTTGTATAGTCGACTAAATCTGTGCACCAGAGAGTTGGGATTGTTTCAGGAGTCGACTAGGGTCAAGGGATTAGTCGACTAATATAGGTCTCAAGTCGACTAACAGACACGCAAGTCGACTAAGTCTGGGATACAGAGAATTGGGGTTTCTGTTTCAGGAAACATTAGTCGACTAAGGAAAAATGGTTAGTCGACTAGGGGTTCAAGTCGACTAATAAATTAGGCTTAAGTCGACTGGGGCCTAGAGTTGAGTTTCTGGTCTAAGGAGGGTTAGTCGACTAGGTGAAATCAGGAGTCGACTAATAGGGATTTCCAGAGAGTTGAGATTTATTTCCAAAAGGGTTTAGTCGACTAATATATGGGGTAAGTCGACTAATACTGTGTTTTCCAGAAAAGCTAAGTTCCAGCTAAGGGTTCTAGTCGACTAGGTTCTAGGTCAAGTCGACTAATAGGGGTCGGGGAGCAGTTTACAGAACAGAACTTGGGGGTTGTTCTTGGTGATAAAAATGGGATTTTTATGACATGTGAGCATAAGATATGGGGATACAAGTATGCTAGGAAGGGAACATGTCTTGGTGAGTAAGGATACTCACTTGGAACCGTTCAATTTGGAGCTTGATCCAAGGTGGAGATGATGGTTTAAATCCACAACTAGTTGTTGAAGCTTGAGATGAGGAAGTTGATCTTGGTGTTGCTTTGGGAGTGGTGGTTGAAGATGAAGTCCTTGATGAAGCCTTAGTTGAAGCCTTGAGGTCTTGAGGTGGAGGTGAAGAGATTGGGGAGTTCTTGGAGCTAGGGTTTAGGTTGAGGTGAAGGAGAGACTTGGAGAGGGTTTTCTCTTTTGTTTGAAGTGGAGAAGAAAATGGAGTGAAGTGCAAAGGGAAAATATATATATGATGGGGATTTTGTATAGGGAGTGAAATTAGGATAGGAGGAAGGGGTGTTCTTGCAAAAGAGGAGGAGGTGATGTGCCCCTCACTTGGCCACATGGCCGGCCATGGGAGAGAGAGAGAGTGAGTGGGAAATGAGGTGGCATTTTGGAAAGGGTTTTGGAATTTGGAAAATTGGGAAAAATCCATTTGTCTTGGAGAAGAAGGAAAGGAAAATAGAAAAGGGAAAGGAAAAGAATTAATAAAGAGAAGATATTTTCTCTTGGACTTAAGATGAAACTGATGAAAAGACTGATACCTGGGTTAAAGTCAAAGATGTGGAAATCATTTCGGAAAATGCCGGAATCGTCCGAAATTCAAGTATTTCGGAACGACTCGAAAATCTACCCAAAAATCAATAATAATATATGAAGACTCATAGTGAAATCCTTTTTAAGAAATACTTTATAGTTTTGAAACTAAAAATCCTGGAATCAGCTACCTACCGACTCCGAAAGAATTTTCATAAAATCATAAAATTCTCAGAAAAAGAATGTAAATAAGAAATATGATTCTAAGTAATTATGTCTAAAGGATCATCATGAAATTCCAAACAATTTGAGAATTAAAAATCCAGGAATCGGTCAGCGGCACTGGCCGACACCGGTTTTGAAGATTTTCAACTTAATCACAGAAAATTCTAGAAAATCATAGAAAATCCAAAATATTGGAAAACGATGTTTAAAACTGAAATCGGTCGAATCGGATAACCAGAATGTCTAAAACAAGTAAAACTCTTGAGATCGAGTCCCCGGCTCAGACCAAGGCTGACTCCGAGTTCACCGGTCCAAATCCAAGGCAAAACAATCATATAAGGAATCCATAATACAGAATAAATACAGGAAACAAATCGAAAAAATATGCTCGAAAATCTGAATACGCAACTAAGTACGTATTCCGGGAACGGGGTATTACAATCCACCCACCTTACAAAAAATTGCGTCCTCGCAATTTCATTAAGGGGCAAATTGAATACAAGGAGGACGAAGGCACGAATAAAGGCTTCATAAAACCAAAACAGGGGATAAGATGAATACAGGAAGGACCAGAATGAACAATGATAAAATGACAAAAGAAATATTAAGAAAGATGATCAATTCAAATACAAGATATGGGGTAGAAGTTACCATGACGTCCTCAGGGCTCCTGGTCTGGATACTGGTCTTCCCACTCTGCTGCATCATCTGAGGCCTCTGCTGCCATGATGTGAACTTGACCTCTCCTCTGATCTGCTCTCGGTCTCATTCCCCTATACTGATGATCATACCGTTGGGGTGGAAGTGGAACTCTTCGATCAACAGGTTCAGGGTTCCTCCTCAGTGGTGGCGCTGGAAGTGCTGGAGCTGGACGTGCTGGAGCTGGAAGAGCCGGTCTGACTGGTGCCACATGTCCAAACTTCCTGTGTGGGCAATCCCTTAGCATATGTCTCCCTGACCCACATACTAAACATAATCCCTTGGCCGCTCGGCAATCTCTCTTAAAATGTCCGGGCCTGTGGCAGAAATTGCATGTGATCTGGGGAAGAGGAGTTTGGAATGGTCTCTTCATCATCGGGCCCTGGGTTGCCCTATCCGCATCCTCCTCATCCATCAACTCTGAAGGTCTCTTCTTGGCCTGGTTCCTCATCTGGTCTGCTTGCTTCTTCTCTAGTCCACGCTCCACTTCTCGAGCTATGGTGAGAACCTCTGAATATGTCTTCAGCTGTTGGGGCATCAAGAATACTTGTAGGTCCATCTGTAATCCCTGCTGAAATCTGCTTGCCCGCTTCTCTTCATCCGTCACCATATACGGGGCAAAGCGGCTCAATCTGAGAAACTCCGCGGCATACTCATCCACGGACTTGCTCCCCTGCCGAAGTCTGATGAATTGCTCTTCCATGTCCTTCTGGGCTGTGGCAGGGAAGAATCTGCTGTAAAAACTCTTGGAGAAGGTGTCCCAAGTGACAGGCTTCTCCAATCTGGCCTCCTCTGCTAGCCACCAAGTCCTGGCTATATCCTTCAGTTGAATCTTGGCAACCTCAACTTGGTTCTCCTTTGGAACTCTGGCTGCATTCAGCAAGTCTGAAGTGTCGGTCAGCCATTGCTCAGCCTCCAAGGGTTTCTCTCCACCCGTGAATATGGCTGGCTGCAGCCTCCTGAAGTCTGAAATGTTCCCGGCCTCTGTTCCTTAGGTGCTGCTATCTCTTGCCGGAGAAGCTCGGTCTGCTGTTGCTGGTTCTCCATCATCATCTGGATAACCCTCAGTATATCCACATTCTCTCCCGCTGCTCCATTCGATGCTGATCCAGAGTTGCTGCGACCCGATCTCCTCTCCATACTAGGATGGCTAAAGATAACTGGAAGGAGTTGGAAAATGGAAGGATTTCAGGATATGAAGGAAGGAGTCAAGAAGAACTAGATAAATCATGGAGGACTAGATGACTTAGTACATT
Source organism: Agave tequilana (assembly GCA_038442645.1). Taxonomy (NCBI): domain Eukaryota; kingdom Viridiplantae; phylum Streptophyta; class Magnoliopsida; order Asparagales; family Asparagaceae; genus Agave; species Agave tequilana. The sequence goes on along the minus strand of JAVJIF010010453.1, from coordinate 23,131 downwards.
GTAGTTGGCATTAGCAAATTACAGGAATTTGCAGCTTGTCTGTACTATAGGGGTAAGAGCCTAAGCTCTGATACCAACCTGTAACGCCCCGATTCCACAGATACGGGGACGTCACTGCGACGTATATACGTAGGTCATAACTTGTCCCCACGTATACACGCTAAGCATAAAAGTACAACAAGAAACAGAGTACACGACAAAGCGTGGTATCCATACATATGCCAACACAAGAAATACACATACAAAGTTATCACAGGATATTATAAAGTATTACACACTATATGTGTATTACATCATAACCAAGTCCAAAAGAAATATATACAAATATGTATACAAAAGCTCACAAGTAGAAGGAGGATCTCGTGAATCAAAAGGTAAGTCTGGCACGAAGGGACTGGAACTAGGATGCCTGCTCGCTAAGGAGAGCTCGATCTACGGTGGACAACTCCACTTCGATCCAAGCTCCGGAATCTGAATATGCAAATCCAAGGAATCAAGACATATGGCAATTAATGAGCTACAGCCAAGTGGCTAAGAGACATAAATAGGGGTTAGAACACAAGTATGGAATATAAGGACAGGTATTAACATAATCATAAAACGGAAAATACAAGTAAAGCTGATTACAAGCAAAAGTGATTGTATATGCTTAAGTCACGGTCCCATGAGACTAATACATCGAGGGAATAATCCAAACAAGGAAACCCTCATCTATATACCTCTATCTCATGCCACAGTAATCCAAGCATATAGAATCAGAGTTGCAAATCATGCTATAATCATAACGAGAATACATAAAAAGAAGACATGAATCATAATGAGAAAGACGTAATCCAATAACCGGAGTCATCACTGGAATCACGACAAGTAAATAATAGTCATAACAGGAACTAAGACAGGAATCATAGCTGGTACTCATAACGGTAACTATAACAGAGAACACAACTGACATCTATTATTATTATTACTCGCCTAACTCATATATCTAGGTATGTGTTTCGGTATCGATCCCAACTCACATACATCCATATATAAGCTATTCGAGGTTTGTTAACGGAAGTAGATGGAGAACTGATAGAGCTTCTTATAGTGGTACTCATACACCGGGGACCAGTTTGTTGGTCCAACGGTTCCCACCACCTGGGACCGGTTTGGAGGCCCAAAGTCCCCCTATATGTAATCATGTGGGCCCTAAGTCCCACTATAACTTTCCGCCGCATATATCATATCCATCACTATAAGCAAGGTACCATTCCGGCATCCATCACTTCCTCCCATACCCATACAAGTTGTAGTTTACTTAGATTATCAGATTACGGGAATAAACAGTCATAACGGTAATAGCCCAACAGATTCAAGAGGTGGCCCCCACAGATTCAAGAGGTGGCCCCCACCGTGTGGTGTGGTACTTTATTCCATGTGGCACTTTGTTCTGAGAGAGTGGATTCTAGAGGTGGCCCCCACCGAGTGTGGTGTGGCACTTAGTTCCATAAACAAGACAGGATTCCCGTAACATAATAATTACAAGGTTAAGTGTATCATGCTTGGTTTTACAAGATAGCATGACGAGGTGGTGATGTATAACAAGAAATGAAACATAACAGTAGTTTGATAATAGGCCGGGTCAGTCACGTCATAACAATAGGGTCTAGCAAGGTAGTGGTATGGTTAGGTGACATACATGTGTTAAAAGAAAACATAAAGTTGACAGTGGTTGATAATGTTAATTAACAAGTCATGAAGTAATATGAGGTGAGATCCAATAAGTAATAAGTCCTAAAGTACCAGTCATGAAGTACAAGAAACCATAATGCATAACACATAAACCAACGACAAGATCTAATTTTAGAAAAGAAATCATCTAAGACATACAGGCAGAATTAGTCGACTAGGTGGAAGGATTAGTCGACTACAAGTGGGATTAGTCGACTAACAGTCTTGTATAGTCGACTAAATCTGTGCACCAGAGAGTTGGGATTGTTTCAGGAGTCGACTAGGGTCAAGGGATTAGTCGACTAATATAGGTCTCAAGTCGACTAACAGACACGCAAGTCGACTAAGTCTGGGATACAGAGAATTGGGGTTTCTGTTTCAGGAAACATTAGTCGACTAAGGAAAAATGGTTAGTCGACTAGGGGTTCAAGTCGACTAATAAATTAGGCTTAAGTCGACTGGGGCCTAGAGTTGAGTTTCTGGTCTAAGGAGGGTTAGTCGACTAGGTGAAATCAGGAGTCGACTAATAGGGATTTCCAGAGAGTTGAGATTTATTTCCAAAAGGGTTTAGTCGACTAATATATGGGGTAAGTCGACTAATACTGTGTTTTCCAGAAAAGCTAAGTTCCAGCTAAGGGTTCTAGTCGACTAGGTTCTAGGTCAAGTCGACTAATAGGGGTCGGGGAGCAGTTTACAGAACAGAACTTGGGGGTTGTTCTTGATGATAAAAATGGGATTTTTATGACATGTGAGCATAAGATATGGGGATACAAGTATGCTAGGAAGGGAACATGTCTTGGTGAGTAAGGATACTCACTTGGAACCGTTCAATTTGGAGCTTGATCCAAGGTGGAGATGATGGTTTAAATCCACAACTAGTTGTTGAAGCTTGAGATGAGGAAGTTGATCTTGGTGTTGCTTTGGGAGTGGTGGTTGAAGATGAAGTCCTTGATGAAGCCTTAGTTGAAGCCCTTGAGGTCTTGAGGTGGAGGTGAAGAGATTGGGGAGTTCTTGGAGCTAGGGTTTAGGTTGAGGTGAAGGAGAGACTTGGAGAGGGTTTTCTCTTTTGTTTGAAGTGGAGAAGAAAATGGAGTGAAGTGCAAAGGGAAAATATATATATGATGGGGATTTTGTATAGGGAGTGAAATTAGGATAGGAGGAAGGGGTGTTCTTGCAAAAGAGGAGGAGGTGATGTGCCCCTCACTTGGCCACATGGCCGGCCATGGGAGAGAGAGAGAGTGAGTGGGAAATGAGGTGGCATTTTGGAAAGGGTTTTGGAATTTGGAAAATTGGGAAAAATCCATTTGTCTTGGAGAAGAAGGAAAGGAAAATAGAAAAGGGAAAGGAAAAGAATTAATAAAGAGAAGATATTTTCTCTTGGACTCAAGATGAAACTGATGAAAAGACTGATACCTGGGTTAAAGTCAAAGATGTGGAAATCATTTCGGAAAATGCCGGAATCGTCCGAAATTCAAGTATTTCGGAACGACTCGAAAATCTACCCAAAAATCAATAATAATATATGAAGACTCATAGTGAAATCCTTTTTAAGAAATACTTTATAGTTTTGAAACTAAAAATCCTGGAATCAGCTACCTACCGACTCCGAAAGAATTTTCATAAAATCATAAAATTCTCAAAAAAAGAATGTAAATAAGAAATATGATTCTAAGTAATTATGTCTAAAGGATCATCATGAAATTCCAAACAATTTGAGAATTAAAAATCCAGGAATCGGTCAGCGGCACTGGCCGACGCCGGTTTTGAAGATTTTCAACTTAATCACAGAAAATTCCAGAAAATCATAGAAAATCCAAAATATTGGAAAACGATGTTTAAAACTGAAATCGGTCGAATCGGATAACCAGAATGTCTAAAATAAGTAAAACTCTTGAGATCGAGTCCCCGGCTCAGACCAAGGCTGACTCCGAGTTCACCGGTCCAAATCCAAGGCAAAACAATCATATAAGGAATCCATAATACAGAATAAATACAGGAAACAAATCGAAAAAATACGCTCGAAAATCTGAATACGCAACTAAGTACGTATTCCGGGAACGGGGTATTACAATTTCTGTTTTCACTCCAGCGACACATCAGCAACGCGATCTCCGCAAATCTCAGTTGTGTACCATGATCTTTTCTCACTCCGAGTGTTGTACAGCTTTGACAGTTGTAACAATCCTACAGCTAAGCAGGCAGCTATGGATAAGAATTGATTCCTCAATATATCAATCCAAACAACCTCGGCGCGATCAAAACTGTTACAAGATCTGTAATATGCGACTCAAACAGTGATGGATAGCGACGGATCCCTCAGCGTGTCAATCTCAACAACCCAGGCGCACGATTGTAGATAACAACAAATCTACTTAATGAAAAACACCTAGGGGGGGTGAATAGGTGTAAGTGCTAATCTAGGAACTAAGTGCGCTAAATGCGGAAGCTAATGCAAATCTTGCACAAACTTAATACAACACAACAAGTGTAGCCGAATTCCCCGTGAAGGGCTCTGGACTAACTCCTCTTGATTCCCCTTGAATGGGTTGAGGTGCTATGTGAAGCTCTTGTTGGTTAAGTATAAGTTAGGCACACACACAAGCAAGCCAAGCATATAAGGATGAACAATATAAAAGATGCAAGGCAACACAAGCAAATAGATATGATATGGCAATATGAATTATGCTCAACACAAGCAAATATGATATGATGTTATGAATGATGCTTTGCACAAATAAATGAGAGAGAGAGAGTTGAGAGATATTGGATCAAACGCAAACACAATGATATGTTTCGAGGTTCGAGCACCTTGCTCTACATCCCCGCCTACACCACCGTGTAGGATTTCCAATCCACTATAGGAGTACCGAACTCCTCTCTCAATGCCACCGAGGCAATACAACCACAATCCACCTCTACCGAAGAGGGATAAGGCCCGTAGCCAATACAACAATCTCCACCTCACACTTGAGGGAGCAAACCAAACCTCAACCTCTACCAAAGAGGGAGCAACCCAATCAAAGTAAGGGTTTTACAACAAGTGGTATCTTTCAACCACAAACTTTCTTTTTCCACAAAAAAAAGATCCTAATAGATTAGGATAGATGATAGCTCAAGTGTGGAAAACTAGGTGTTTGGAAAACAAGAAATCAAAGAAAAATACTTGGGAAAATTCTTGCAAAAGATATAGAATGAAAACCAAGACAAATCTCCCAAAATACTCTTTTCTTTGATTTTTCCAAAAACCTAAAACAAATAAGATGAATTCTTTTTGGCCCAAAAACACTTTTGAAATCTTTTAAAACACTTCAGAAAACTGAGAATTTTTGCTCTTGAAAATCTTAGCTAAAACATCAAACAAATGGGGTATTTATAGCCCCATCAGAAAACTAGCCGTTAGGCTGATGTGGCAGCCTGACAGGCTTGGCGGTCGGCCGCCCGATCGACCGCCAACGGTCATATTTTTGACCGTTCGGCAAACTCGGTCGACCGCCCGGTCGACCCAAACAAACAGAGAGCACTGCTCTCAGACCCGGTCGACCCGGACGGTCGACCGTCCCAGTGTCTCCAAACGTGCACAGATTTGTGCACGTCGGTCGACCGGCCCGGTCGACCGACTTCAGCCAAGTCGACTAGGTCAGTTGACTTAGTCGACTGATTGAAGCCTGGAACAGAAATCTGGGTCAGAAAAACTGGGAAAAATATTTTATAAAATTCTTTTATCTTTTCTGAAAATCCCATAAAACTTGTTTTAACATTTTATATTGAAACACAAACAAGTGATAAAAATTTCAAGACATATATCAATCATATCAATTCATTTTTGAGTCTTGCAAATTTTATCAAAAAAAAAACTTGTATTTTTATCAAACTTGATTTATCAATACATGAATAGGATAGTCAAAATAAGTTTGTCTAGTAAGTTTAAAGCATGTATGTATATCTAGAACATATCTAATATACATAGAAATAAAGTAAACTGGTTTTGATCTACTATTCATGAAAACCAAAACCAAAACATAAAAACGTGTGTGTTTGTGCACTTGAGCATATCAACTATACTAAGCTTTACAAATGGATCTAAACACACTATCTAAACTATGAATACCTAAGTCTTCTTGATGATCTTCATCTTCAAGTTGACTTGCTCTAAAACTCCATCCATGGGTTAGGCAATGTGTGATCTTTAAGTTTTGACCCTGGAATCACCATGAAAAGCTTCTAAACACCTTTGTTGAAGCTAATCACCAATTAATATCTTGCTAATGATCTGAAACTTAAACAACACAAGAATATTAGTAAACATAACTACATGAGTTAATCATCATCAAAACTAGGGTGGAAGGCCTTTGGGCCAACAATCTCCCCCTTTTTGATGATGACAAAACTCATGGAGTTATATATGCATGGATTAAAGTTAAGCTCCAAAGAAGCTCCCCTTAACTCATGCATAAACAAATAAACAAAAGATATGCAATGAATGTACATAAACATGTATGCATCAACATGCATAAACACATAAACATATTCTAGAAGCTCTAGATATCAATTAAATTAATAAAACATTAACAAAAACACTAGATGCTCTAGGTACCAATAAAACTTAATATATGCAAAACAAAAATATGCATATATCAAAACATGTACCAATCATGCATTTCGAGTTTTGAGTTTTATATGCATGTTAAACTCTCAAATAATTCTCCTCCTTTTTGTCAATCATCAACAAAGGGGTAAACAATCAAAACAATAAATGAGGGGTAAAAATCTTTCTCCCCCTTTATGTCAATCAAAACAATAAAATAATGTTCTCCCCCCTTTTTGTCTAAAAACAAAAACAAGGTCAATAAGGGGTGACTTTAAACAACATGATATCAATAGAAAAATATGACAATGAAGCATCTTGATATCAATTGAAAATAAACAAAGATCAATAAATGTTATATGCTATATACATTCATGAAGAGGAAGACGCTAAGTTAGCTTCCCTACACATATGCATTACATGAAGGAGGGATGTTAAGCCCTAATTCACATAACACACATTATGTAATGCATAAGAGGAGATGTGAAGCTCCCCCTGCACACGTGTACCACATAAAGAAGAGATGTTAAACTCTTCAATACAAGATACACTCATCATGAATCTATATGTGGAAGAGATATTAAGCTCTCCTTGCATATAGTCAATATAAATCAAAACTTTTGTATATATATTTTTTTAAACTAAATTTTTAGATACCAATTTAAAACACAAGACATCTTGATATCAAAACATAGTATTTTTTCTTTTTAAGTCATATAAACAATTGAAATGACTATTTTCTATCATAAAGCAAGGGAGTGGAAAACTAAATACCAATTGAAATATGAAAATCGAATTTTCTCCCCCTTTATGAAATACCAACAAAAACTATGAATACTCTTATTTTAACAAGCCTATGCATAGTTTTTTTTATTTTTAAAATAAGCTTGAAAAAGGATACCAATTGAAAAATGAATCAATTAAGTAATAGTTGAAACTCAAGCTCTAGCATAAACAAAATTTGTGTGAAAAATTTATATCTTAAGCACAAATAAAACAAGTATATGTGTATGAAATAGAATGAGTACCAATCACTAATAGATGATACCAATTGAAATATACATACACAATAAACATATGAGTATACAAAAAGATCAAAATGATACCAATTGAAAGAGTTCAATGATACCAATTGACATAACAATAAAAGCATAGTATAACTCATATAACTAATCCTCCCATCTCATGCACAAGTTTAAAATGATTTTCAATATAAATATACAAGGCATGGACTCCCATCCAACCTCCCGTAAAGGGTAGGGGTTTTCAAAAATAGATTTGAAAATAAGCTTTGTTTGAAAAACTCTACCAACATGAAGAATACCATAACTAGTTAAAAGAAAAAGTTGTAAACTAGTACGAAATCCTTCAAGTAAGGAATAAAATAAAATTAATTTTCATGAAACATGAAATCCACATGATAATCAACACTCTAATTCAATTAAGCATAATTTTGACTCATGAAAACAAAACATGAGCAAGCAATAAAGGTGAGTGTACAAATACAGTGTGAATATCATAATCATGAAAATTTTCATTAAGCTCAATTATTCATTTAAACATGAAAACATGAAAACATGAAAATATGAAAATCATCTAAACTATTTAATCTTCAAGGCATATGTATGTCTAATACAAACTAAAGTATACATACATATCCAAAACATAAAGAGTCCACAATTTATATATGCATGAAGGCACGTGGCTCAAAAGGATAAACATGTATATCTAATAGTTTGGACAAGATAGACATATACATGAAGTTAAACAATTAAACACAAAATCAAGAAAAACTAAATCTTCACCAAAACGAATTTCATTTCAAGGTATATGTATGAATTGTCAACACAATAAGTATACATACATATCCCTAAACACAATTTGAGTCTATATATAGATTTGCATGAAGAGCAAATGACTCAAGGGGTATACATGTATATCTTAAAGTTTGACAATACAAACATATACATGAAGTGAAAAATCATAAAACAAATCCAAAATAGGAATACAAGTTTAAAATGTATGAATCATCAAAACTAGACTATACTAGCACATCTAATGGGTTCAAATAAGCAATCAAGCTCAAATATATATAGATTTATTTGTGGCCCACTATATGCACAAGTATAAATCTTCTAGTTTTAGTGAAAACTAACATCTAAACAAGTAATCTACAACATGAAGCATCAAAACACATATAAAAATCATCATGATAAAACTAAAACATGATTACTATGTAAATTCACATGTATTAGATTCATGATGTACATTATAGCTTAAACAAAAGTGAGAACACTAAGTATGAGTTCATATAAGCATGTGTGTCTCAAATACTATACATGTATGTCAAGGATCTAATAAACATGGTATTTTCATACTAATCCATAGACATCAAAAGCATGCTATAAACAATGAAATGGAAAGCATGTAAACAATAAATGGGAGTAAAGGATTGTTACCAAAACCGAAGAAGCAACTTTCCTTGTCTCTAAAACGTGGTGGTCATCTCCACCAAATCTTCCCTTGAAAGTGATGCATCCATTAGATTTTCATGAAGCTCGGAACGCATCCACTCCAAGGTACCATCACTCTCACGTCATGTGAGAGCCCACACCTACATCAAATAAAGGAGGGGTGGTCTTTGGTACCCACATCTTATTGGGTCCATGGGGTTAGTCCCTTCTCTAACCCAAACAAAATTCTTTGCTAAATTAGGAGTATGTAATCTATCATAACAAAATTTAGCAAGGTGGCCCTTACGTCCACAATGTGTACAAGTGTACACATGAGCATACATATGGTGATGGATGTGTCCGTGAGGAGCATGTGTATGTCGTGGAGGGTGTGCATGAATAATAGATGGAACTTGTTTCTTTCGAAACAAAGATTCCAAACGAGTATGCCCAACAACACATTGGCTCAAAGTGGAGCCTAAACAATCAACACTCTTCTTTAGCAAACAAATATCATCATTAATCTTAGAAGAAGAGGTGTGGCATGCAATAGGTGAAGTGTGTGATACTACCCTAGCATGGCAAACATTGAAAGGAACACCTAGAGGGGGGTTGAATAGGTGTTTGTGCTAATCTAAAAACTAAATGCAAAACTAAGTGCGCTAAATGCGGAAGCTAATGCAAATCTTGCACAAACTTAATACAACACAACAAGTGTAGCCGAATTCCCTGTGAAGGGCTCTGGACTAACTCCTCTTGATTCCCCTTGAATGGGTTGAGGTGCTATGTGAAGCTCTTGTTGGTTAAGTATAAGTTAGGCATACACACAAGCAAGCCAAGCAAATAAGGATGAATAACAATAAGAATATATGCAAGGCAACACAAGCAAATAGATATGTATGATATGAATTATGCTCAACACAAGCAAATATGATATGATGTTATGTATGATGCTTTGCACAAATGTAAAGAGAGAGAGTTTAGAGACAAGTGGATCAAACACAAACACAATGATATGTTTCGAGGTTCGAGCACCCTTGCTCTACATTCCCGCCTACACCACCGTGTAGGATTTCCAATCCACTATAGGAGTACCGAACTCCTCTCTCAATCCTTACAAAGCCACCGAGGCTATACAAACACAATCCATCTCTACCGAAGAGGGATAAGGCCCGTAGCCAATACAAACACAATCACCTCTACCGAAGGGGGATCCAACCACAATACCACTCCGATCAACCTCTACCAAAGAGGGATACAACAAAGCAAGGAGGGTTTACAACTTAGAGGCTTAACCTCAAACACTTTTCTTTTTCTCTCTTTTCCACAAAACAAATAATCCTAATAGATTAGGATAGAAGATAGCTCAAGTGTGGAAAACTAGGTATTTTTGGAAACAAGCAACAAAGAAAATACTTGGGAAAACTCTTGTAAAAGATAGAGAATGAAAACCAATACAAATATCCCAAATTCCTATTTTCTTTGATTTTTCAAAAACCCAAAACACAAATCAAATTGGAAGTTTAAAGCCCAAAACACTTTTGAAAACTCTTTAAAAACACTTAAGAATGTCTGGAATTTTTGCCTTTGAAAACTTCTGCAAAAACTATGAAGAGATGGGGTATATATAGCCCCAATACAAAACTAGCCGTTAGAGCTGAGCTGGCAGCTCTGACAGGCAACGGTCGACCGGCCCGGTCGACCGCCAACGGTCAGAAATATGACCGTTGGGCAACTGCGGTCGACCGGCCCGGTCGACCCAAACAAACAGAGAGCACTGTAAGTGCCCCGGTCGACCCGAGCGGTCGACCGTCCCAGTGCCTTCAAACGTGCACAGATTTGTGCACGTCGGTCGACCGGCCCGGTCGACCGACTTCACCCAAGTCGACTAGGTCAGGTTGACTAGTCGACTGATTGAAGCCTGGAACAGAAACCTGGGTCAGAAAAAACACTGTAAAATATTTTTCTAAAAATCTTTTAACACTTCTAAAAATCACCAAAATAGTTTTATCAATTTATATGGAAACACAAACTTGTGATAAAAATTTCAAGACATATATCAATCATATAAATTCATTTTTGAGTCTTGTAAAGTTTATCAAAATCAACACTTGTATTTTTATCAAACTTGATTTTTCAATACATGAATAGGATAGTCAAAATAAGTTTGTCTAGCAAGTTAAACCATGTATGTATATCTAGAATACATCTAATATACATAGAAATAAAGTAAACTTGTTTTGATCTACTATTCATGAAAACCAAATCCAAACATGAAAACGTGTGTGTTTGTGCACTTGAGCATATCAACTATACTAAGCTTTACAAATGGATCTAAAACATACTATCTAAACTATGGATACCTAAGTCCTCTTGACGATCTTCATCTTCAAGTAGACTTGCTCCAAAACTCCATCCATGGGCTAGGCAATGTGTGATCTTGACGCTTTGGCCCTGGAATCATCATGAAAAGCTTCTAAACACCTTATTGAAGCTAATCACTAACTAATATCTTGGTTAATGATCTGAAACTTAAACAACACAGATTATTAGTAAACATAACTATATGAGTTAATCATCATCAAAACTAGAGTGGAAGGCCTTTGGGCCAACAATCTCCCCCTTTTTGATGATGACAAAACTCATGGAGTTATATATGTATGGATTAAAGTTAAGCTTCAAAGAAGCTTCCCCTTAACTCATGCATAAACATAAATAAAAAGATATGGAAATGAAACACATGAATATGTATGCAAGTATGGAGATAAAACATGCAACAAGCATAAATCAAAATCTTTTTCTCCTATTTGCAATACAAAAAACATATATGCATAAATAACAAAGAAGACAAATACTTTTCCCCCTTAAGCAATGAAAACATGCATATAAACTCAAATACTTCTCCCCCTTTTTGTCAATCATCAACAAAGGGTTCAAAGTAAAATCAAATCAAACAAATTTTTCTCCCCCTTTTAAGTCAATCAAAATAATAAAACAATGTTCTCCCCCTTTTGTCTAAAACAAAAAAACAAGGTCAATAAGGGGTGACTATAAACAACATGATATCAATAGATAAATATGTCAATGAAGCATCTTGATATCAATTAAAAATAAACAAAGATCAATAGATGTTATATGCTATATACATTCATGAAGAGGAAGACGCTAAGTTAGCTTCCCTACACATATGCATTACATGAAAGAGGGATGTTAAGCCCTAATTCACATAATACACACTATGTAATGCATAAGAGGAGATGTGAAGCTCCCCTACACACGTGTACCACATAACGAAGAGATGTTAAGCTCTTCAATACAAGATACACTCATCATGAATCTATATGCATATGGTCAATACAAATCAAAACTTTTGTATTTTTCTTAAAAAAAATTTTTAGATACCAATTTTAAGCAAAAACACATGAAACATCTTGATATCAATTGAAATTAAACATAATAAATTTTGAATGTCTAAACAAATTTTAATACCAATTGTAAATAATTTTCATATTAAACATATGATACCAATATGAAATTTTCAATCATAAAGTAAGGGAGTGGGAAACAAATATCAATTGAAGAATCACCAATTGAAAGACAAAATTAAATTTTCTCCCCCTTTATGAAATACCAACTAAAAGATGCATGGGCTTGATACCAATTTAAAAGTAATCAATTGAAACAAATTGAAGCTCAAGCACTAGCATAAACAAGATTTTGTGAAAAATTTATATCTTAAGCATAAATAAAACAAGTATATGTGTATGAAATAGAATGAGTACCAATCACCAATAGATGATACCAATTGAAAATATACATACACAATAAACATATGAGTATACACAAAGATCAAAATGATACCAATTGAAAGAGTTCAATGATACCAATTGACATAGCAATAAGTTCAAGTGTATACATCATATTACAATACCTCCCAATCAAGGTTCAAGTTTTAAATGATTTTCATTTTAAAGCATACAAGACCATGATCTCCCATCCATCCGCCCATGGAAGGTAGGGTTTTCAAAAATAGATTTGAAAATATAGTTTTGTTTGAAAATCTCTACCATAGTGAAGAATACGAACTAGTTATAGGAAAGACTTTTAAAACTAGTACGAAATCTTTCAAGCAAGGAATAAAACAAAATTGTTTTTCATGAAATACATGTAAATCACATGATCACTAAACACTTAAAGTCCATAAAGCTCATTCAAATTCTCATGAAAACAAATCATGAGTAAACTAATAAAGTGAGTGAACAAGTGGTATGTGACACACATCAATCATGAAAATATTCAATTAAGCTCATATGAAATTCCTTGAAGACATGAAAAGCTAGATTTTCATTTCCAATAGAAATTACCTAAAAACCTGAAAATCATCAAAACTTATTTAACCTTCATGGCATATGTATGTCTAATACAAACTAAAGTATACATACATATCCAAAACACAACGAGTCCACAAAGTGTTTATGCATGAAGGCACGTGGCTCAAAAAGGATAAACATGTATATCTAATAGTTTGGACAAGATAGACATATACATGAAGTTAAACAATTAAACACAAAAACAAACTAAATCTTCACCAAAACGAATTTCATTTCAAGGTATATGTATGAATTGTCAACATAATAAGTATACATACATATCCCTAAACACAATTGAGTCCATATATAGATTTGCATGAAAGGCAAATGACTCAAGGGGTATACATGTATATCTTAAAGTTTGGCAAAATACACATATACATGAATTGAAAACTTATACAATAAAACAAATCAAAAAATGGAATACAAGTTTGAAATGTATGAATCATCAAAACTAGACTATACTAGCACATGTAATGGGTTCAAATAAGCAATCAAGCTCAAACATATATAGATTTATTTGTGGCCCACTATATGCACGAATATATACCTAGTCTTAATGAAACTAACATCTAAACATGTAATCAACACATGAAGTATCAAAACACAATAAAAATTAACATGATAAACTTAAACATGATTATTATGCAAATCCACATGTTATTAAACCTATGATAAACATGATAGCTAAAGCAAATGGTGAGAACACAAAGTATGGGTCCATATAAACATGGGTGTCTCAAAATGCTATACATGCATGTCAAGGATCTAATGAACATGGCATTATCATAATAATCACCAAATAATAAAACATGCTATAAACATCAAAGATATGAAATACAAATCATATATGATCAATATGTACATGAAAGTGCATTAGATCTAGGTCATACAAATTAGTTTAACCATGGTGAAAACACAAAAATATAAGTCCATATAAAACATGGATGTTCAACTAACTAATAAGTATAACACTAATCTAATTAACATGGCATATTCATGATGATCACTAAACATCAAATCATGCTATGAAAGATAAACATGGAAAGCATGTAAACATAAGGAGTTAGAGATTCGATACCAAAACCAATGAGGGCACCGCTCTAGTTCTCCAAAACAAAAGTGGTCCTCTCCACCAAACTTTCCTTGAAAGTGATGCATCAAAATAATCTCCTTTAAGTACGGAACGCATCCACTCCAAGGTGTCATCACTCTCACGTCATGTGAGAGCCCACACCTACATCAAAAATAATAGGAGGGTGGTCTTTGGTACCCATATCTTCTTGGGTCCTTGGGGGTTAGTACCTTCTCTAACCCAAACAAACTTTTTGCTAAATTCTCAACATGTAAATGATCATAGCAAAATTTAGTAAGATGGCCTTTTCGGCCACAATGTGTACATGTGTACACGTGTACACATGAGCATACATGTGTTGATGGTGTCCGTGTGGAGCATGTGTATGCCGTGGAGGGTGTGCATGCATAAAAGTTGGAACTTGTTTCTTACGAACCAAGGTCTCCAAGCGTGTATGGTTCTTAGTACATTGGCTCATAGTGGAGCCCAAACAATCCATTTTCTTCTTCAACATGTTTATATCATTTTTAATCATAGAAGAAGTGGAGCATGCAAGGGGTGATCTAGGTGAAACTACCCTAGCATGGCAAACATGTTCATCAATCTTATTTTTCAAAACAACATTTTTCTTTAAACACACATCTAAATCATTTGAAATGGAAATAATTTTATTTTTCAAATCAACATTCTCTTTTAAAACAAAATTAATTTTTGAAGACAAGTTTTCATTTTCTTCAAAAGTGTTTCACAATCATTTTTAGATTTTAAAAATTTATTTTCTTTAATGCAAGTTCTAATTGAGATCTTAATGCATCTCTTTCATTATAGACCTCAACCTTCTCTTGCAAAACACAATCAAGTCTAGAATGCAAACTCTTATTTTCTTTTTCAATTTCTAGACTTTTCTTTTTCAAAATCTTATATTTTTCTATTAAGTTTTCACACACAATGGATAGTTCTTCATTCAAAGCATGTGGATCAACAAAATCATTTGAAGAACTAGCACAATCATCATTATCTAAGTGGGGTTCCAAATGTACCTCAAGGGAGTTATTCCCTTGGACCATGAAGCATTGTGACTCGGACTCTCCACTAGATTCCTCCGGTTGGTTTGGCACTTGAAGCTCGGAGGTGGTGGTTGTTGTTGTCAATTTATTCCACACTGCAAAGGCGGAATCAATGTTAGAAACACACATAAGATAATCTTTAGATAATGTGCTTCTAATGGCCTCTAGGGCTTGTGCATTGGCCCCTATATGATTGCTATCACTAAGGAAGGATTCCTTGGTAATGGCAAGGTAAACTTTATGACTTAGGGTTTGTAAATAAACGGTCATCCTAATTTTCCAAACATGAATGTTGGAAGGGTCAAACATAGGTGGGGTCATGAAGGCCATGGTAAACTATATGAGTGTGCAAACAAGCAAATGCAAACAAGATTAGCCTAAATGAGGATCTTTAACTCTAGGTTGTTAGACCCAAAATCAGAGCACTTGGCTCTGATACCAATTGAAAGGAACACCTAGAGGGGGTGAATAGTGTTTGTGCTAATCTAAAAACTAAATACAAAACTAAGTGCGCTAAATGCGGAAGCTAATGCAAATCTTGCACAAACTTAATACAACACAACAAGTGTAGCCGAATTCCCCGTGAAGGGCTCTGGACTAACTCCTCTTGATTCCCCTTGAATGGGTTGAGGTGCTATATGAAGCTCTTGTTGGTTAAGTATAAGTTAGGCACACACACAGCAAGCCAAGCAAATAAGGATGAATAACAATAAGAATATATGCAAGGCAACACAAGCAAATAGATATGTATGATATGAATTATGCTCAACACAAGCAAATATGATATGATGTTATGTATGATGCTTTGCACAAATGTAAAGAGAGAGAGTTTAGAGACAAGTGGATCAAACGCAAACACAATGATATGTTTCGAGGTTCGAGCACCCTTACTCTACATCCCCGCCTACACCACCGTGTAGGATTTCCAATCCACTATAGGAGTACCGAACTCCTCTCTCAATCCTTACAAAGCCACCGAGGCTATACCACCACAATCTACCTCTACCGAAGAGGGATAAGGCCCGTAGCCAATACAAACACAATCACCTCTACCGAAGAGGGATCCAACCACAATACCACTCCGATCAACCTCTACCAAAGAGGGATACAACAAAAGCAAGGAGGGTTTACAACTTAGAGGCTTAACCTCAAACACTTCTCTTTTTCTCTCTTTTCCATAAAACAAATAATCCTAATAGATTAGGATAGAGATAGCTCAAGTGTGGAAAACTAGGTGTTTTTGGAAACAAGCAACAAAGAAAATACTTGGAAACTCTTGTAAAAGATAGAGAATGAAAACCAATACAAATATCCCAAATTCCTATTTTCTTTGATTTTTCAAAAACCCAAAACACAAATCAAATTGGAAGTTTAAAGCCCAAAATATTTTGAAACTCTTTAAAAACACTTAAGAAGGTCTGGAATTTTTGCCCTTGAAAACTTCTGCAAAAACTATGAAGAGATGGGGTATATATAGCCCCAATACAAAACTAGCCGTTAGAGCTGAGCTGGCAGCTCTGACAGGCAACGGTCGACCGGCCCGGTCGACCGCCAACGGTCAGAAATATGACCGTTGGGCAACTGCGGTCGACCGGCCCGGTCGACCCAAACAAACAGAGAGCACTGTAAGTGCCCCGGTCGACCCGAGCGGTCGACCGTCCCAGTGCCTTCAAACGTGCACAGATTTGTGCACGTCGGTCGACCGGCCCGGTCGACCGACTTCACCCAAGTCGACTAGGTCAGTTGACTAGTCGACTGATTGAAGCCTGGAACAGAAACCTGGGTCAGAAAAAACACTGTAAAATATTTTTCTAAAAATCTTTTAACACTTCTAAAAATCACCAAAAATAGTTTTATCATTTTATATGGAAACACAAACTTGTGATAAAAATTTCAAGATATATATCAATCATATAAATTCATTTTTGAGTCTTGTAAAGTTTATCAAAAATCAACACTTGTAGTTTTATCAAACTTGATTTTCAATACATGAATAGGATAGTCAAAATAAGTTTGTCTAGCAAGTTAAACCATGTATGTATATCTAGAATACATCTAATATACATAGAAATAAAGTAAACTTGTTTTGATCTACTATTCATGAAAACCAAATCCAAAACATGAAAACGTGTGTGTTTGTTCACTTGAGCATATCAACTACACTAAGCTTTACAAATGGATCTAAAACACACTATCTAAACTATGGATACCTAAGTCCTCTTGACGATCTTCATCTTCAAGTAGACTTGCTCCAAAACTCCATCCATGGGCTAGGCAATGTGTGATCTTGACGCTTTGGCCCTGGAATCATCATGAAAAGCTTCTAAACACCTTGTTGAAGCTAATCACCAACTAATATCTTGGTTAATGATCTGAAACTTAAACAACACAAGATTATTAGTAAACATAACTACATGAGTTAATCATCATCAAAACTAGAGTGGAAGGCCTTTGGGCTAACAAACATGTGTATCAATTTTATTTTGTAAAACAATATTTTTATCTAAACAAACATTCAACTCATTTGAAATAGAAATAATTTTATTTTTCAAAGCAACATTTTCTTTTAAAACAAAATCTACTTTAGAAGACAAGTTTTCATTTTTCTTCAAAATAGCATGGCAATCATTTTTAGATTTTAAAAACTCATTTTCTTTAAGTGCAAGTTCAAGTTGAGATTTCAATGAATCCCTCATTAGAAATCTCCATCTTCTCTTACAAAACCATATTAAGTTTAGAAAACAAATCTTTATTTTCTTTTTCAATTCCTAGACTTTCTTTTTCAAAACTTTATATTTTTCAATCAATTTTTCACAAACAATGGATAGTTCTTCATTCAAAGCATGGGGATCAACAAAATCATTTGAAGAACTAGCACAATCATCATTATCTAAGTGGTGTTTCCGATTGTACCTCAAGGGAATCATTCTCTTGGACCATCAAGCATTGTGAGTCGGATTCTCCACTAGACTCCTCTTCTTGGATTTGTACTTGAAGCTCGGAGGTGGTGGTTGTTGTCACAAATTCCACACTGCAAAGGCGGAATCAATGTTAGAAACACGTAGAAGATAATCTTTAGGTAATGTGCTTCTAATGGCCTCAAGGGCTTGTGATTGGCCCTATATGATTGCGATCTCCAAGATAGCATTTCTTGGTGGCCGCAAGAAAGACATGCAAACCTAGGGTCTTTAGGTACATGGACATCCTATACTTCCAAACAACAATGTTGGAAGGGTCAAAACTAGGTGGGGTCATGAAGTCCATGGCAAACTATATGAGTGTGCAAACAAGCAAATGCAAACAATAGACTAGCAATCAAATGGATCTCACTCCTAGGATGTTAAGCCTAATATCAGGAGCACTAGCTCTGATACCAATTGAAAAACACCTAGAGGGGGGGTGAATAGGTGTAAGTGCTAATCTAGGAACTAAGTACGCTAAATGCGGAAGCTAATGCAAATCTTGCACAAACTTAATACAACACAACAAGTGTAGCCGAATTCCCCGTGAAGGGCTCTGGACTAACTCCTCTTGATTCCCCTTGAATGGGTTGAGGTGCTATGTGAAGCTCTTGTTGGTTAAGTATAAGTTAGGCACACACACACAAGCAAGCCAAGCATATAAGGATGAACAATATAAAAGATGCAAGGCAACATAAGCAAATAGATATGATATGGCAATATGAATTATGCTCAACACAAGCAAAATGATATGATGTTATGAATGATGCTTTTCACAAATAAATGAGAGAGAGAGTTGAGAGATATTGGATCAAATGCAAACACAATGATATGTTTCAAGGTTCGAGCACCTTGCTCTACATCCCCGCCTACACCACCGTGTAGGATTTCCAATCCACTATAGGAGTACCGAACTCCTCTCTCAATGCCACCGAGGCAATACAACCACAATCCACCTCTACCGAAGAGGGATAAGGCCGTAGCCAATACAACAATCTCCACCTCACACTTGAGGGAGCAAACCAACCTCAACCTCTACCAAAGAGGGAGCAACCCAATCAAAGTAAGGGTTTTACAACAAGTGATATCTTTTAACCCACAAACTCTCTTTTTCCACAAAAACAAGATCCTAATAGATTAGGATAGATGATAGCTCAAGTGTGGAAAACTAGGTGTTTGGAAAATAAGAAATCAAAGAAAAACACTTGGGAAAATTCTTGCAAAAGATATAGAATGAAAACCAACACAAATCTCCCAAAATACTCTTTTCTTTGATTTTTCCAAAAACCTAAAACAAATAAGATGAATTCTTTTTGGCCCAAAAACACTTTTGAAATCTTTTAAAACACTTCAGAAAACTGAGAATTTTTGCTCTTGAAAATCTTAGCTAAAACCTCAAACAAATGGGGTATTTATAGCCCCATCAGAAAACTAGCCGTTGGGCTGATGTGGCAGCCTGACAGGCTTGGCGGTCGGCCGCCCGGTCGACCGCCAACGGTCATATTTTTGACCGTTCGGCAAACCCGGTCGACCGCCCGGTCGACCCAAACAAACAGAGAGCACTGCTCTCAGACCCGGTCGACCGTCCAGTGTCTCCAAACGTGCACAGATTTGTGCACGTCGGTCGACCGGTCAGGTCGACCGACTTCAGCCAAGTCGACTAGGTCAGTTGACTTAGTCGATTGATTGAAGCCTGGAACAGAAATCTGGGTCAGAAAAACTGGGAAAAATATTTTATAAAAATCTTTTATCTTTTCTGAAAATCCCATAAAACTTGTTTTAACATTTTATATTGAAACACAAACAAGTGATAAAAATTTCAAGACATATATCAATCATATCAATTCATTTTTGAGTCTTGCAAATTTATCAAAAACAAAACTTGTATTTTTATCAAACTTGATTTATCAATACATGAATAGGATAGTCAAAATAAGTTTGTCTAGCAAGTTTAAAGCATGTATGTATATTTAGAACATATCTAATATACATAGAAATAAGTAAACTTGTTTTGATCTACTATTCATGAAAACCAAAACCAAAACATAAAAACGTGTGTGTTTGTGCACTTGAGCATATCAACTATACTAAGCTTTACAAATGGATCTAAAACACACTATCTAAACTATGGATACCTAAGTCTTCTTGATGATCTTCATCTTCAAGTTGACTTGCTCCAAAACTCCATCCATGGGCTAGGCAATGTGTGATCTTTAAGCTTTGGCCCTGGAATCTCCATGAAAAGCTTCAAACACCTTTGTTGGAGCTAATCACCAACTAATATCTTGCTAATGATCTGAAACTTAAACAACACAAGAATATTAGTAAACATAACTACATGAGTTAATCATCATCAAAACTAGGGTGGAAGGCCTTTGGGCCAACACTTATGTGTCTATTTAAACTAGCCGAAACGGTTATAACTCAAAAATCGTTCAGTTATGAGGATCTTTGCTATTTTCATCCTCATTAACAACCACAGCAGGTATAAATACAACTCTTTCTTCATCGAGAGGGGGTTCACTTCTGATCATCACCAAAAACCACAACACATAAGTATTACCTTTGCTTTCTCTCAACGAGGATACTCATTCTCACGCCTGAGGGTTTTTGGCCGGCACCACACCGGTGCTTCTGAGCTGAAGGCGTTTTCTTTCCTTTGTGTTTTTGACAAATTAAACCGGGAACGTCTAATCGTCTGTGACGAAAAATCTCCACCACAATTATATATGTAGTATTTTCCTTAAAAATTATATCTGTAGTATATGTCAAGTATATTCCTCAAAAGTCACTTTTGTTAATATTTTTTTCTTTCTTTTTGAATCTTTAGAACTATATTAAACAATGTTGATAGATAAATAAACAGAGATAGATTTGTGTCATTCCGAAAGGATTCGACCCTAATCTCATTTAAATACAACTCTCTGACATTTGAATACAGGATCCACTCCGTTGAAGTTGATTTATATTATTTCAAATATCTATAAACTAAAATATCATGTATTTTGAATACTTTTTGCTCATCCATCAAGCGGCAAAATGGACGGCCGAAAGTAGTGAGTTGATTAGATCTATATCTTTAGGTATAAAAAATTCTCGATTCGGCCATTTTTGATCATTATCTAAACATTTAAAAACCCCTACAAACCAATTTTTATGTTTCAAATGTTCTACACCGTTAAACTAATCAACTCACTATTTAGGCCGTCTATTTTTCCCTACTTGATGGATGGGCAAAAAGTATTCAAAACACTTGATTTTTGGTTTATAGATACTTGAAATAATATAGATCAACTTCAACAGAGTGGATCTTCTATTCGAATATCTGAGTGAGAAGGACTCAGCCTCGAATCCTTCCGGATTGACACAAGTCTATCTCTACATAAATATACATATTACATCTGTAGCATATATCAAGTATCTTCAATACCAGCAAATGTAACATGTAAAAGAAGGAATTTTTAGACCTTTTTGAAGCCGAGTACGTCATGGGCGACCTGCCTTCTAAACTATATAATCTTATTAGGTTGGGGTAGTAGGATGGGATGGAGAGAAATAGAGGATGAGTCTTCTTGTGCTAGTAAAAAGAAAGAAGGATTTGAATTTTTTTTATTTTCATGAACAAATATGATTGGTTTTATGACTTCTCACCCAACAAAATAATTCAATTAACATATATGATTTTATTTTTATTTTTTGGGGGGGGTGTGTGTGTGTGTGGGTGGGTGTGGGGGGGGATTGGAATTACGAATTTATCCAAATGCCACAACAGAAAAATCGCAAGCATACTCCCAAAATTTCTCGACAAATCCCCATTAGCAAGTTCTAATGAAATAGTTAAAATTAAAAAAAAATACTCAATTTAAAAGTTTAATGTTCTACTCAACCATTGAGGCTGGGATTTCCCTGATCTCATCCTTTTCTCTCGAGAAAAAGAGAAAAACGCTATACTCAAACAGTGGCGTAGCCAGGATTATTTTTTTTTTGGGCACTTTATTACACAAATCTAAATGTTTCGTGATCCTTCTCGAAAAAGCTATCAAGACAGTTGTAGGTGCAAGATCTTTTCTTAGTGTATACATAATAAAATTGTAGTAGACTTATAATTTTAATAATACTAAATAAAATCTATCGAGATGCAACACATGGGTCCCAATTCTTGACTGTGAATGCTGCAATAACTTAAAAGAATGGTGAGTTTATGAAACGTGTAGTGTAACACTCCGATTATTAAACATTTATTCAATGCTATAAATTATGGTTAATGGGATAATACCTGATAATTTCGTACCATAATTTTAAACCTTTGATTAATACCATGATAATGGACTTGATAATCCATGAGAATATAAATTTTGATTTAATGGGAATTAGAAACAAATAAATTTCTAATAAATCTTGGCACGTGGATATATCACTAATTGCGTCAATGTGTGGACATATACATATATATATATATGCACACGCACGCGCACACACATATAGAGAGAGAGTAGACTTCTGTCATTCCGAAAGGATTCGAGACCGAATCCTTCTCACTTAAATACCAACATCTAACATTCGAATACAAGATCCACTCTATTAAAGTTGATCTATATTATTTCAAGTATCTATAAATCAAAAATCACGTGTTTTGAATACTTTTTGCCCATGCATCAAGTAGGAAAAAATGAACAGCTTAAATAGTAAGTTGGTTAGTTTAATGGTGTAGAACATTTGAAACCTAACAAAACTTGGTTTGTAGGGTTTTTGAATGTTTAGATCATGATCAAATTGCCGGATCGAGAATTTTTATACCTAAAGACATAGATTTAATCAACTCATTACTTTCGGCCGTCTATTTTGTCGCTTGATGGATGAGCAAAAAGTATTCAAAATACATGATTTTTGGTTTATAGATATTTGATG